>CAUYRT010080397.1:0-22224 GCA_963574885.1 Lepilemur ruficaudatus | reverse complement strand
CTCTTGCTCAGGCTGGTTTCGAACTCCTGACCTTGAGCGATCCACCCGCCTCAGCCTCCCTGAGTGCTAGGATTACAGGCGTGAGCCAACGCGCCCGGCTTCATCTGATTCTTCTAAGTCTGATCAGCTATGTTCTATCTCAGGGGATAAATAATAACAGATTTATGTCATATAAAAAAGTTACATAGCAAAAATTTAGAAGATTATTACAGCTTTTGTGGGAATTTAACTTTCCTTGATGAGAGGGCCATTTCAAACATTCAAACTCTTAAAAACATCTAAGTTCTGTGAACCTATAATTCCCTTTTCTCCATTTTTAAACCACTTTATTGAGGTATAAGTGACGTGTAAAAAGCTGCACATATTTAAAGTATATAACCAGATGAGTTTGGGGATACACCTGTGATACTCCACCAAGGCCACAGACACATCCCTAAGTTTCCTTCTGCACTGTTTATTTACTTATTAATTTTTATTTGTTTCTATGGCAAGAACAAGTAACATAAGATCTGCCCTCTGAGTAAATTTTAAGTATACAACACAGTGTTGTTAACTATAGGCACAATCCTGCATAGCAGATCTCCAGTAAAACTCCTTTGGTAGGACTTAACCTAAGGAACTATTCACATCACTGTAAAGATATATGTATAAGAACACTTGCCATGGCATTATTTGTAATAGCTAGAAGCCAGGAATAATCTATCAGTGAAGGAATATTTAAATAAATTATGGCACTAGCATATAACGGAATACTATGGACAACAATTAAAACTGATGTACATCTCTACTGAAACGCAAAGATGACCACAGCACGCTGTTTACTGAAAAGAGCAGGCTGCAAAACTGAATACAAAACGTGATGGCCTTTTTTGTAGACACACATATTAGACAAATGAGAAAGACCAGGAAGGAGACTATAAAATAGCAGCATTAGCTTTTATCAAGGAGTCAAGATAACAAGTAATTTTTATTCTCTTTTAATTTCTCTACATAGTTAACTCTTTTGTAACAATTACAAACTTTTATAATACTCTCATAAAACAATAGTGTTTATTCCATTTCTTTAAAAATTAGTAATGTCAGGGCATTTTTTTAGCAAATGGGAAGACAATTCTTGCTTTCTTGACTGTATGACCAAGGAATCAGCAACTAAACAGGATGTGTCTATTCACATAATCCCCAGTTACATTTTATCATAGCCCCACTGAAATGCTTACGTACTTTTCTGAAATTCCTCCAGTTTTTTAACAGCTTCATCTCGTTCTTGCCTAATTTTGTCACACTGAAATGAGAAAGAAAAAACAATGTTAAATTTTTATCATAAATTTAAAGTTTGGAAAGCAAGCAAGAGAAAACTTATAAACAATAGCAATTTTGTGAAAACAAAACAGAATTTAAAACCTTTGAAAAGCCTCAATGGTCACACGGTATTTGTACCGCTCAACCAGCATGGTATTGTGCCATTTGTATCTGGCCCGTTTTCTCGGACCTTCTAAGATATGAGCCACCTTACTGCTCATTATCTCCTCAGTAACAGACTAATTTAATATCCCTGAGCTAAAACGTATTCATTCTCTAAGAGAATGTGCGTGCCTCTTTTTACATAGGTTAATGCAGTGAACAGCCCACTCATCCACAGGTCTGCTTCCCAACAGTTTCGACTACCCAGAACACTGGTGCACACTTGGTCGCGAGTGGAAAGACTGCTCAATGAAGGCAAAACACTGCCACATACCCTGCACTCCACTCCCTCACCCAGGAGAAAATGACCTGTGTGTCCTCAGAATTCTGAATAAAGGAAGGAAGCAAATCAAAAGGAGAAGATAAAAATATTCCACAATAAGCAAGCATCATTTACATAAACTGACTTTTAATTTAAAAATGTGGGCGAACTCACTGAAAAGACTTTAGAAAGCAAGACCTTTTAAGGCAAAAATACTTTTTTCCCCCCAGAGACAGGGTCTCACTCTGTCACCCACAGCAACCTCAAACTCCTGGGCTCAAGCGATCCTTCTGCCTCAGCCTCCCAAGTAGCTGGGACTACAGGCATGTGCCACCATGCCCGGCTAATTTTTTCTACATATATATTTAGTTGGCCAGTTAATTTCTTTCTTTCTATTTATAGTAGAGACCGGGTCTCGCTCTTGCTCAGGCTGGTTTCGAACTCCTGACCTTGAGCGATCCACCCACCTCGGCCTCCCAGAGTGCTAGGATTACAGGCGGTGAGCCACCACGTCCCGGCCTATTAATGAGTTTTTTTAAAAATCTAAAGTTCATTTACGAGGACTGACTTCAATTCGTCCCGAATTTCATAAAACAGGCAAGTATCACACATTGTAGAGAGAGCTCCACAAAAGTATCTAAAACTTTACAAAGTGATTAGAGTAATAATGAAAAATTTAATTTCCTAGGAATACCTTATTCCTTAAGAGTACCAGATGAATTAAAGCACAACTTTAAATTATATTTGATTCCTAACATGCCAGATAAATATGTTAGGATTTCATCCCTTTGGATGTTTTTAATTTCCAATTTCAGTGGCTAAAAAATGATGATGCCACTGGTAATTTGAAAAATCCAAATTAAAATGATGAGCTATTCTCACCTATCAGACTGGCAAAAACTGAAAAAGTCTGATATCAGGAGTCAGAAACTCTCACAGACGGCTGGTGATGTGTAAACCGGAATAACTATTCAGAAATAAACTTGTATCAAAATTGAAAATGCATGTCCCCTATGATTCAAACTTTCTGCTTCTAGGTGAAGTAGAATATATACCCAGAGAATCTCTCCTAATACGTACAAAATGACCTGTACAAAAATGTTCAGCATTTATAATAACAATAAATCATGGTATATTCATATAATACAGTATGTAGCAACAAAAATAAATGAACTAAAGCCATATGTATCAACATAAATAAATCTCAAAAACCATGTTAAATAAAAGGAGCTGCAGAATACAAATCAAATACCTTGAGCACACAAAAACATTTCATATGTTTTATATACGTTTCCTGATACATATTGCATGTATCAAATGCAAAAACGTGACATGGAAGGATACGTACAAAACTTATGACAATAGCTGTCTCTTAGGAGATAGGGAGGAGAATGGGACTAAGGGTGGGTGACACAGGAGACCCTCAATTGTATCTGCTGCATTCTTTTATTTTTGAATTTCAAAAGAAATAACAGTTAATACTGTTGTTATATTATTCTCTGCCTTTTTCTGTGCTTTTAAAATATTTTTAAAGTAAAAAAGTAAGAATCAAGCAGTTCAGTTCTCCCCTTTAATCTCTAAAGAACCACAGAAACAGTAAAAACACATTTTTGTTGGTATGGGTAAATCCATTACCGGAAGAGAGTACGAAGCTGGACACAGTGCTAAACCAGCAAAGCTGCTTACTGTAGAAGATATACTTTCACGTATCATTTTTATAATTTGTTACTAAATCTTGACTTAGACTCTCCCCAAAATGAGTCAGGCTGGACCAAGATTTCCTGAAGGAGAAGGAATATTCTTTCATTAAGGTTTCTCTGTAGAAATCTATCCTCCATACAAAAAAAAAAAAAAAAATCTAATATAGTTTCTATTTCCAACCTACCAGATAAACTACATTTATCATTTTTTGGTGTTTAAAATTCTAAACACTAAAGTTCTGGATTCTCATAAAAGCTTTTCTTAGAACCTTCCATAACCCAAGTGGACTGTATAATTAACCCTTAATTCTAGGAGACTGCTGGCTGTTTCAGAAACGTTCCTCTTGTTTTCTAGAATTGGCTTCTGTTTGGCTTGGACTTCCCCAACACTCCTGCTAGTCTGCTCGCCCCCCACCTCCAGCATGCACAGTATAGTCTAAGCTGCAGTCCCCAGGCCCCTGGGCTACAAACTGTACAGGCCTACAGCATGTTAGGGACCAGGCCCTGTGGCTCTGCTCCGCTCCGCACCCCGCCATGGAAAAATCGTGTTCCACGAAGCTCAGGAATGGTGGGGGTGCACAGCAGGAGGTGAGCAGTGCCTCCCCAGCCCCCATGATAGAAAAATTGTCTTCCATGAAACCAGTCCCTGGTGCCAAAAAGGCTGGAGACTACAAGAAGGAACAAATAGAAACCTAATTTCTGAGCAGAGTCAAATTCCTGAGTTGTCATTGCCAAATGAAATATACCTAGTGTTTTAAATTTAAATTAATTTCATATTCCTCAATCTGGCATTTCTGAAAAATGTGAAATTTCCTATGAAAAACTGTCTTCATCTAAGAGCTGGTGATTGGGAGTGTTGCTCCTGACTCAATGTCACTTGGGTCGTTCTATGTATGTCTCAAAACTTTACCTGTAAGAATTAGAGGTTTATTCAATTCCCATTTACGTCAAATAGCCACAGTCTTCACTGAGACTTTGTGTGACAAGAGCATTAAACAGGAAAGGTGCTCTATCCAGTCAGATCTGAAAAAGGCCACCAGTTGACATCACACACAAACCACCAAGGCACCTACCATTGCTGTTAATTAGCAATTTTAGGTAGGCTTGTACCAGTTGCTCAGAAGTAAGACTATGTCCATGCTGTCTGCTCTTAAGGCCCAGGCAGACAGGCTCTGGTTAATAACAGGTCTCAATATCAGGTTTATTCTAACATGTATGTACCCCATTTCTATAGTTCGGCCGTATACGTTCACCCTAACCCTACAGTTATCATCAGCAGATTCACAAGCTGTCTCCCAATCCCAGCTGTGTTCTATCAGGGGTCTTCATGTTGCTTTGCTTTCTATTTTCTGCAACCACATTATGCTAGAACTGGCAGTCACAGAATTTACCATCTGTTATGCAGAAAAGGGTGTGTGTTGGGGGTGGGGAGAATCTACACATGCTGTAAATGCAGCTTACTTGTTCCAAACCAGACCTGAACAAAATACGGAGGACGTACCCATTTACTAAGCAAGAATCCAAACACCGCTTATTTCCTCACTTTAGGTGAACCCAGAAAAGTATCTTGCAACCTTTCTCTCATTCTACCAACAGGGAGAAATTATCAAGGATTACAGGCTTTTCAGAAGAGTGTTTCATCTTTACACCACACAGAAGCCCCTCACCCATCCCACCCCCTACCCTGCTCTCGCAGCTGCACCATTTGTAAAAACTGCTTCTTTTTTGTGTGAGAATTGCTCATGAAGACTTTGCAATAGCAACAGATGTTTTTGGGCCCACATCACTTAATTATGATGCCCAACGATTCTCTGTAGCTCAAAGCTAGGGTAGAACCCAGCAGAATGAGTGCTGGCTAGTGTGAGCAAGTTGGATAACATTACATCTACTCTAGAGCCTCTATCTGGGCTCTTTATGAAGAGGTGAACTGACCGCAGGTTGGCCTTGCTGGTTTTGAAAGCCCTTAACACTAGAAGCCCTGGCTGTTTTCCAGCTCTCTTCCTTGAGCCTCATCCAGGCAGATACCTGGCTTCTGAAACTAAACCAGGATTTCAGAGCACTGGCAGACTGATTTGCCGAAGAAGGTTTTTGCAGTGTGAACTGGCATCTTCCCTGGACCATTTCCTGCAAAACGGGCAGCTGAGTTCTTTCTCCCTCACATATCATCCAACTATTGTCAACACTAAAATGTCTGCTTAAAAGCAGAAATACAGATAACTGATACAGAAACCAGCACATCTTTATATTTGTCGTGTGTTTTATGCAAGAAAAATCAACATTCTGAATGGTGTCTAACTTCCACTATTATAAACATTCATCTTCATCTCCCTGGTGAATAAATATAAGGGAGAATTACCTACAGAAGTACATACACGTGCTGCATTCACACAACTCCAAGAAAGCGGACAATCTATACATAGGCAAGTACCTTACAGATGACTAAATTAGACTTCTGAGCAAGTATCTACTGTAATCACCAAATGTCTCTCTTTCTTTCTTCTGAAAACTGAACAAATTTATACAGGACTCCCATGTGCAAGGCACTGTGCTAAACACTGGGGGGAATACAGGAACATAATCGACAAGGTGTTCTCACAAAACTTATGCTCTACCAAGAAAGATTAACAATGAAATAAGCAATTTATAAGGACACCTGATATAATGAGAGAAATACTGCACTAAAGGGACACACAGCAGAGGCTGTAGCATGAAGTCTGAGAGGTTTAACCCCACACCATTTTTCCTGAAGTTTATTTATGTCCAGTTATAATACTTAAAGAGTTAAATATGCATAGCACCAGAATTGTGTATATTTGCCTGTTTTAGAATCCTTGGTGATGAGAATACCATCAAATCATTTTTAATAATCAACAATTTTATTGTTCTACCTAGGTCAGTTTGGCTAGGATTCAACTGTGCTTTCCAGATTTCAACACACTTATCCTTTAAGACTACAATACACTAAAATCATTCCCACTAGGATGGAATTCCTTTCACTTTCTTTCTCTTTTGGTGTTCTTCTTTCTTCCACTTTTCACAGCCAATAAAGAAACAGTAGCTGCCCCCCAAAGCTGTCTTTCAGCATTCTCCAAATTCTAGGTATTGTGTGTTAGATGGAAACACATGTCATCAGAACAGAGATCCTTGCTCTTTGTTTCTGGATAGATTGCTGTTAATAAGAGACTCATTTTCACTTTCAAACTGCTAAGTAATTACTTTTTCTCTGGCACAACCACTTGCCACTCTGTCTCAAAGAAACTGCATGTATGTGGATGTATTATGCATGAACAGTTAGCATAATGGATGCATATTTTGCTCTTTAAAGTGGCTTCTTTATTGATTTTTTTAAAAAAATAAAATACTTTGGGACCTTCACCTCTGAATATTACACAAGAGTAAGAAATGTTGACAATAGACAACTGAGCCAAGATGCAAGCAGTATCATATATCTTGCTTCTTGAAACATAAGTCTTGGGAAGTGTCTGTCTCATTCTCTTTTCATTCATTGTTCCTGGCACGCTGACAGAACCGCCTGATGCACTGCTACAGTAGCTCACCCAAACGACTTCTAATCAGCCCACTTAAACATTTATGCATTTCAAAACTCGATCTCAGAACATAATATTAAACATACTCACTATTTAAAGGCAGACATTCTTCTATTATACAGATTTCCTTCTTTTTATGCACACTCCACACACACCCCCTCCACCCCGAGAAATGTGAAAGCTACTCCATTCAAAGCTCAATGAGGCCTTTTCCCCACATAGGAAAAAACCCCAAACGATTATGACAAAGATCCTGAGTGAGTCAGAAGAGAATGCCCTTCAACTGTAGAAGCATGGCTAACATCTGAATGTGGCGATTGCTACATAAGCAAAGTAAAACATTTTATTTGTTTGATCCCAAAATACATCATCTATTTTTCCATACTCAAAAATGTAGATTGGGAGAGTTGTTCACTTCAATGATAGGCTCCCTTACTTTTTTACATGCTGTCGATAATTCCGTTTAGAAAATGGGTAAAAAATAACGGAAAGTAGCAAGTAAGCCCCCTTTCCATAATCGCCATTTATCTTGATGTTAAAAAAAAAAAAAACACAAAATCTCAAGTTTTTTACATTTTTATCCAACCCACACTGCTTGTTTATACCCTATTTAATATTTTGACAATAATAAATTTTGGTTGATAAATGTGATAAGCACGTAAGAAATATGCAGATGTTTTATTACAAAAAAAGCAATTAATTCTGCTTGTAAGAGAGTTAGAGAAGACTTTTAAAAATATAAGTGACATTTAAGCCAAGCATTAAAGCCTAATAAAAATATGTCACATGGAAAAAAATAGGAAGCTTGTCTTTCTGTTCTTTTCCTATCCCACTGCCAACCTCTAGGCACTCACTTATAGCCGCATAATTGACTGAAGTTATTTGTCAACTTATTTGTGGCCCTCAGTGCGGTTTTACTTAAGAGTAGGACCTTTGTATATTTTTCTTTATACCCAAACACTCAGAAGGTATTCAACAAAATGTTTTCCCTTGAAATAAGCTTTCCTTATAAACTCAAACAGATTCCTATTCTACCCTCAAAGTCAATAATAAAAACCACAAAATGGCCAACATTCCATTTTTCCCAAAAAGGGAGAACTGCAAAGGAACAGATCCATTAAACCATTGGCCCACCCTTTCCCCCAAATCTCCTCCAGTCAACCTTGGAATGCATTATGTCAGGATCTACATGCATATATATCTATATACGCACACATACGTACACGTGCATGGATTTTTCTGACATAAAATTGACATTTAACTTGTAGCTTTTCAACAAAAACTGATAGACAGTGAAGACAAATAACCCAGGAAAGTACTCAGTCTGATAATTGGCTGTGAAAAATTCAGACGCCAACGATAAAGAATTAATAATAAAATTAAGACATCTGTGGAAAAAGAGTCAATAAGCTCCCAGGAGTTTACCTGCCTCTAAAGGAACGCTGTGGTCAGAAAACCCATGTTTAAATTTAGACTCTGTTACTAATTATTTGTGTGATCTCGAAAAACTCACTCAAGCCCTGAGGTACTATTCTCCCCTCTGTGAACCCGGGCTGGCACAAGGCAGTTTGGGGCATTAGATGAGGGAGACAAGAGAACGTGGATGTCCCATTACAGCTTCTTAATCGACACAGCCTCTTTAGCAACCGGCTTCCCTGAAGAGCACCATGTCCAACCACTTGTCTCAACAGAGGCCACTCCAAACAAGGCAGATAAAGATCCTACCCAAAGGAATCACATCCACTGCCTCCTTCCATTGGTAAGGTTCATGCCTTGGCAACAAAGGTAGTTAGATTTAATGCAGACAGGTGGAAGGGAGAAACACCTTGCAATTTATTTTTTTTCTCCCCTTCATTTGTGCAACACTTCCCCCACATCAAATTAACTATGGCAAGAAGAGTCTTCCTTGAGATTGCTATCCCTGACTGGTTTAACCGAACCCTGGTTTGGGGCCAGGCGGGAAGGATGGCCACGTGTCATTTGCTGATGCTGACTGGACAAAGCTCACCCAGCCAGGCACGAGAAAGTGCTTTCGCAGAGAAAATGGTGTTCTCCATTTACCACCTCCAGAA
Organism: Lepilemur ruficaudatus; assembly: GCA_963574885.1. Lineage (NCBI taxonomy): Eukaryota > Metazoa > Chordata > Mammalia > Primates > Lepilemuridae > Lepilemur > Lepilemur ruficaudatus. Next base: position 13,181 of record CAUYRT010080397.1, on the reverse strand, counting down.
CTAAAGCTGCTTTTACTCATTCTATGCTCTGTAAAAGGCTTTTATTATACGCTTCCCTCCTTTGTAATACAGCCCCCCTTTTTGGGGAAAAATCTCCAGTAATAAGCAAGCTGGTCTTCTAACAGAAGATAAACAGAGTGCGGTGAACTTAAAACCACTCTACTTTGTTTTATCCAACCACACGGCATTCCATATTGCTTTCATTTCTTTTCTTCTCGTTTCTGTTAATAGTAATTTTTAAAGAATTGAACAGAAGCAGGTCAATAATGCCTACAGATGTTACATAAGTATTAGGTCATACTCTATGTAGAGAAACATGTAAACAGTTAATGGGCTGAGGTACTTTATAATCCTTCTTTTACCAAATGCATTTTACCTATAATGCCACGAGCATAACAGACGGTTCACTTAAAACCTCACTGCAGAAAGTGGCTCTCACTTAAACAACCATCATCCCTACCAACAGTAGATGCTTACGGAGCAACTACTACGAATTTTTAGGGCACTGCTAGGTCTACAAGTAAGCAAGGATGAAAGAAGGAAAAAAGAATAAACAAAAAATTTGATCTTCTTTCTCTTATATCCTTATATATATATATATATATATATATATCTTCTTTTATATCTTTCTCAGTCGTAGGAAGATACCTGTTTGCTTTCCCTCCTCTTATCGTCTAGGTTAAGTCAAAGAGTTCTCCTGAATTAACCCTCCAACTTGCTTTGTTCTTCCCCTCTTGCAACAGGAGCAGCTGGGAAAGAAACTCAATGGCTGATAACTTCTCAGCCTCTTTGAGAAGCTCTTTGTCCTCCTAGTGCTGGAAGATGGTTGGGTGTCTTAGGCAAAGAGGGTCAAGCTACCTGGCCTATGCATCACCCACTAGATTCACTTCGAAATTACAGGGCATCAGGGACCCAGGACCTAAGCACAACCTCCCCACCTGTTTATATTCTCAAACCATCTGTGATCTGCAGTGGTTACGGTGTTAGAAGTAGAAATCTTCATGTCAAACTATTTTCTGTGACCTTCTTACCATATTATAGATGCATGCACCAGCCACCTTCTACCATGGATGTTTCTATCACCCACACTTACCATTCCCTGAGTCGCCTGACAAAGGGAGAGAGGAAACGTAAGGTTTCACAGGACACTAAAGATTCCGTGAAACAGCAAAGGAGCCTTAAAACTAGGTGAAAAATAATCATCTAAAAATATATGATAATCTGCTTTGAACTAGAGTCCTTACCATTAATATCACCAACCATACTACAGCTATATCAGTGGCAAATTAATACGAGCGAAAAAGTTAAATATGATTCTTAAGAGCCCAAAAAATAATCCCAAATATGACATAAGTTTTACAAATATTTAGCTTGCTGCAAATTTTTATTACAGCTCTTACTCTGAAATTTTAAAGATGAGGTTTCGTAATTTGTAACAGCGATGACCGTCTTTAATAACCACTAAGGACCTGTCCTATTAATATTCTACCATGGACATTATGTTTTGAAATATTTGATCCAAAGTAATTTTTAAAGTAAATTTTATTTATATCTGAAACCAAAAATGGACAGTTCTGCTTCCTCTCTCCTAGCTTTCATTTTCTGTTCAGTCCCTCTGTTTTCAGACTTTAGCCTGCCCTTCCATGTGTCCTCTCCTTAAATTTACAAGGAAATATATATTAGCAAACATTCACAAATCTTAAACAGACATTTTCAGCAACAAATAGGATACAGTTTGTAAACATTAAGTAGAATTTAATTATTTATTAGTTAAAAAATAAAACTAACAGAGTCCCTGAAAATATTCACAAGGCTTCCCCATCTTCACATGGGTGCTTTTCAACTTCTGCTACATTATTCATATAGATAGAGGAAGTAAACATAGTAAAGGTTTATGGAGGCATTTGGGTTAAACACCAATAACTAATTCCCAAGAGTTCTCTCCAGGATCTAAGGTGCTTAGGCCCAAAGGCACTAGTCTCAGGCTTTCAACACCATCACGAGAATCCCAAAGCTGGCTGTTAGTAGCAAAGTGCAATTCTTGGGGACGTGAGTTGCTTGGCCTGGTGCCTTGCTGCACATTTAGTCGTGCAGTTAATCTCCCAGAGCTGCGCCCACGGTGGCAGGCCTGCTATTCTTTACCATCTGGAGCCTGGAGTTGATATTAGCTTGAACCACACATGCAAGAGAAAAGGGGGGAAAAAAACCCCTCATTCACATTTAACTGAAATTGGTGGCTGAACAATGCACTATGCCGCCTAAGCTTTTACACATGTACGAAAGGGAAAAAAAGGGTAAAGTACAAACCTTCTCCTTTGTTTTCTGGTTCTCTGCTCTAAGGTCTTCATATTCGCCTATTGCTAAAAGAAAAAAGGAAAGCAACATTATAACACTACCGAAAGTTTACTGTTGGAAAACCTGGGAACCCAACTAACCCCCGTTGTCTGTTTACTAGGTTGGGGTAGGGTGGAGAAGAGGCCACAGCAGAAGGGCTTCTGATTTTAAGAGTAAGGAAGGAAAAGAGATCATAGCAAATATGAGCCCACCAAGCTAAATTTCAGTTGTCCCTAGGTCATCAGAAAGACCCTAGAGCCGAGACAGGTGACCTAGGAGAAGTCATTTCTCCTCTTTGATGCTCAGCACTTGGTCCTATGAAAGGATTCAGGTGGGTGTTCCCTGAAATTTCTCCCAGCACTATTAGTAGTTTGTGGTGCTATCATCAGAGGTTTATTTAGAAAAGTCAGCCTCTAGAAAATGAAGTAAGTTTGTATATTCAACTTAATGTCACACATCTGCTTTACTCCCAGAGCAAAAAGTTTATGCCATGAGCACTCAGCCAAGAACAACTATTTTCAGGTAAGTTTGTCGGTCATCAAGCCATGACCAGAAATCAGCCAGGCTCAATTCACTAAAATGGGAATGTGTGTAAATTGTTTGAAAATATCTCCAACTATGTGGGAGAAAAACAGTTTTCTACCTAAAATCCCTTCTTGCCAGAAAAATAAAATAGCCTAAACCACCACATTCATCTTTTAGTCAAAGCACCATTTTTGGGAACCCTCACTGTTGAGATTATAAAGTTTAGGGCATATTAAGTGGGGGAAAAAAGAGAATGACCTAAGATCAATGATGGAGCAGAACACCTAAGGTAAGTCTGCAACTGCTATCCACCCCGAGGGCCAGCACTTCACTGGCACCAGAGTCACTAAATCATCAATCTTTTAAAACATTTAACTGGGATTTATCTACCAAAAAAAACCCTTTTTCTTAAAAAAAAAAAAAGACAAAGAGAACTTCCTATTTCTATGAACAATCTAAAGACAGATATAAAAAATCTGAAACCAGTAGCTTCAAGAATGTCCCAGATTATCTGGCCATTAATTCTAGAAATGTATGATTCTAACCATTAGGGCAAAAATAACCCAGAAACAGACAATTAACATGGTAAAGTACATGTTTTGTTTCCTCTCACAGTGATCCAAAGGGTTCAGAATAGCTACAGTGATGGTAGTACTGAAATCTTAAAATCCAACTCAAATTGACAGATAGTTATGGGATTATACCACCAAGGTCCAGAAGTTTTATTAGCACGCCATAACCGTTTAAATAAGAATTAATGGGCAATTTTATTGAAGCCACATTCCAAAAGAATCTTTGAAAATTAGCCCATAAAATAGGTGAATGTATACATGTAAAGATACAGCCCTTTTGAAAAGAATTATATTTTAAACAGAAAAGACTTGACTGACCCCAGAATAAAGACCTCTGCACAACCAGCTCCTCAGGCCCCACCAAACACGTCCCAATGCCTGAGTATGAACTAAATTGTCTTCAGGTGTGAAAACCCAAGGACGTGTGCCCTCCTTTTTAACAGAAAGAAACAAGAACTAGGAGATCCCAAAAACATGCACTTACGCCATTGGGTCTACGGTCATGGTCCCCAATCTTATTACTATATGTAATATTGTTTTTAAAAATGTACAAATATTTAATTGAGAGACTATGATTTAGGGTTACTTGACATTTAAAAGTATCTACAGATGAAGTTGAAAAAATAAAAACTGATTTAACACTCTATTATTGGTGACCTACTTTATAGCCATACAAACAATAAAAGCTTATAAAATCATGATCTCACATTAAGAATTTTTTTCTATTTAAAATGTCAGATGATGGCTTTGAAGGCTTTTTTAAAATATCGATACTATTCTTCCATTATACTGCCAAAAGAACCCAGATGAAACATCATAGACTCCCAATTCCTGGGACTTTGTGACAACATTAATTAAGAACTCTTGACCTATCATATTTTAATGGAAACCACAGAAAATATGCTTTCTTGTGACTATGTATGACTTTTTAAAAAAACAAAGCAAGGTACAAGAAAAGGAAGGGGAATGTATGGAAAGAATTCAACCACTAGATGAAAGGAAGAGGGCAACTGGGGGAATGGGCATAAAGGAAGAAAAATCTTTATTTCTATTTAAGTTAAAATACCAAACTCACTACCCTAAACAACATTTATACATACACACACATACACACGTGCACACAAACACATACACATACATAACGTATACACATGTATCACAGTGAATAGATACACAACCCCACCCTCAGTAAAACTGGCAAAAGCTGAAGTGACCTGTATTATTCAGCTACTTATTTTTTGGGCAATGTTAGGGGATCACAGAGAAAGCTTTCTTATTGTCTCAGAACTGGTTCACAGTTCGAAAATTTTAAAAAGTGAGCTTGCACAGCTCAAGTGATTTGATAAGAGATCCTCCAAATCCTGAATTAACCAAAAAAGAGATGAAGCTGACCAATTCTCTGCCATATGAAAGACACCCACAGATTGAGAAGACTTTATCGCTCAGGTTTACAGGTAGAGTATATTTCACTGTACTAGAAGGTCATATAAGACAGTCATTAAAAAATGCAGCCTAATCCCAGCCTGAGCACCTAGGGGACCTTGGGCAAGTTAGTTAATCTCTCTGAGTCTCAGGTTCCTCATCTGGAAAAGGAATAATAATTATGTATCTCTCATAGGGTTGTTATTAAGAGTAAACCAGTTAACATATGTAACAGTGTTCAGGCATAGTAAGTGTTCGAAACATGTTAGCCCTGGTTGTTACCAATGACACAAGTACATCCAAAAATCTTGTGCGTATGACAAAAGAAATTAGGCTGATTCCCTAATGCTCTCAGTCTCTGGCTTACTTTTGTCCCACACATCCTGAAAGATGGCAGATCAGAAAGATTTCTAAAACCCAGGGTATTGCTATCCTCCACCAAATCCAGGAAAGAGAAAGAGGACCAAAGATCAACTGCAAACAGTTCCTTGTAGTAAAGAAAGTGGCAAAGAAGTGGAAGCACCTCTGAGAGCTGTGCGTGTCAATCCCGGCTGCACATTAGCATCACCTGGGGAGCTTTTAAGTCACACACAGATGCCTTGCCCCTCCCACCCCAAGCCTCTGATTTAGCTCATCTGGGGTAGAGCTGGGGCATCTATATATATATATACACACACACATACATATATACATACACACATATATTATTTTAGAAGTGAATGTTCCAGGCTGTACAGCCAAGACGGAAAACCACTACATAGCAGCATAGAATGGAAGAAAAAGGAAGGTGGTGGAGAAAACAAGGAGAATATCTGACAGAGCATGTGTTTCAAGAATCATGCTGCTTTTCTATTTTCTAACTCCCCAATGCTAAGAAAAGGAGTTTTCTTTTCAAGCTGCAATCATGACATAGCCAGCAGCCCAGGAAGCAGCTGAGTAGACTTAGCTGTTTCAGAAACGTGGCAACTAAAGTTCTTAACACCTCCGGCTAGGGTTAACAATAATCGTGGTTTACCTGGGACTTTGTCATTTTTAGCACTGAACGTCCAGCATCCCTGGACACCTCTCAGTCCTGGGCAGGCAAATCACTCTACCTTTAGCACTTGCTCCAGACCAGTATTTCCAACCAATACATTCCAGACCTGTACCGTCCAACATGGTAGCCATAAGCCACACGTAGCTATTTAAATTTTAATTGATTAAAATGAAATAAAATGTAAAATTTGGTTCTTCAGTTCCATTAGTCACATTTCGAGTGCTCAATAGCACCAGTGGACATAGAACATTTCCAACACAACAGAAAGTTCTATTGGCCAGTACTATTCTGTACATCTCTGTCCAGATGCCTTCAAGTATCTCAAACTCAACTTTTGGAAAGTGACTTCAACTTCCCTTCACCCAAACTTCTTATTTCCTTTGTGCAGGGTCTCCTTTCATTGGCGTCATCATCTACCCTCAAGCTAGTATCCACAGGATCACCCTTGAGTCCCCACTTTCTTCTACCTCCAAAGGATCATGAAACTGCTCAGATCTCTAAAAATTGTCTCCTCAATCTGCCCTTCTTCTGAAGCTATTATCTCTGCCCTAATTTAGACCCACAATAATGACCAAACCCTCCTATCTAGCTCTTGCTTCCCTCTATCCCAAGTGCACTATTTACAAGGCAGTTAGTTAGCACTGACAAAGCAAGCATTTCCTTGCTTAAAAACCTCCAAAGATTTTACCTTCAGAACCTGGAATCCCACTCTACTGGCCACCATTTAGCCTCAGAAGCCACAACCCACTTCATCACACCCAAAGTCCCAATGCTTCCCTGAACGCTCCAAGACCTCACACTTAGTGGCCTTCACAAATGTTTTTCCCTCTGCAAGGTCTTCCCTTCCCCTCCTTTTCAACAGAGTTAAACTGTTAGTTCTTCTGAGAAGCCTTCCCCATATGCCTCAGGAAAAATCAGTACTTATATCTTAATATATCACCAAACTGTTTATATGTCTCTATTAGAGCATCTACCTATAACACTATAAAGTATCTGTGCACAGATCTGTTTTCCTGTCTTTTCTTGCACTCAATTCATTGCTATATGCCTTATACTCACTACCAAGCAGAGAGTTCATGCCTATATTGAATAAATGAATGGTTTGTATAAATCTGTGATGCAAAACAATTAAGCCAAATATTAACATCACCATTTTACAAATGAAGACACAAATGCATAAAGACATCAAATCCCACAATACAAAGTGGTGGAGTCAGAATCAGTCTACTGATTCCCAAACACATTCAAGCAAAAAAAAGAAAAAATTACTGAGCATCACTGAGTGCAATGTGCTAAAGCCCTAGATAAGAAACAATCCTCTCGGGTGAGGCTATGTCTTTATCCATCCGGATGTCCACTAGTAGCACATGCCTGAATACGGTAGCTCATGTGATAAATATGTGTGAAATTAAGGAAGAATGGATCTAGGTCTCCACATGAGCAAATCAAGATAGAGCATATATTCTCTTCTACGTAGTAAAAAGGTCTCTTACATCACATTTTATATCAGGATACTTAATAAAAATGAAGCTTTAAATAGCCATCAAACGTGCCCAGAAAAACATGGCCTCGTGAGATCTTCTAATGTAGATTCTCACCCATTGAGTCTACATCTTTGAGACTTAGGGGGGCTTGAAACCCCTCTTACTAACAGGGAATGAGGACATGTCATAAAAGACAGTGCTCCATTAGGATATTATTCCCTTTTGCACACAACCCAATGAGTCCTCTTGTTAAAGCCAGAGTAGAAAGAGAAGTCATTTATACCTCACTTGTTAATTAAAGCATTATGAAAGCCAGGGAAAAACGCTGCTGAAAAACCTGATCAAAAAACAAAGATGACATATTTCACATCTGAAAAGAAACTATGGCAAACCTGAAATTTACTCATTACATGGCAGAACACACAGTCCAGTGTTAATAAATTAATGATGCTTAAGAAGTACTCTCACAAACTGTATTAGTGACTTCAAATTAACCAACAGGAAGAAAGGAAACTGAGTATCTTGCCTGCATTCTGGTCTGGCACGTAAGGAGCTTATAAATCATCCACTCCATCCTCACAACAAGAAAAAGGCAAAACACCCTGAAAATCAACAACTGTCCTTATCGCCATCAGAGAACTGAGGTCACAGAGCAAACCACTACTGACAAAATTGGAGACACACAGGCAGATACAGAGAATCACAATTTATTAAAGCAGAAGCCCAGGAACAGAAGAGCAGAAACCTGCTTGGAAATCAACACTAAGATAGGAAAACCTCAGGTGTACCAGACGAATTGCTGGAGGCTCAGTTTGGACAAGTTTGAGAGTTAAAAATGCCAGGGGGGCCCACTTGTAGGACGCTCCTAAAGCTTTTATGAGTTTTACCTCCAGGAACCCTACTGGGTTCTCACAGTGAAGATCAGTAGGGGAAATTTTCCTACTACTTCTGGCAGGGGGAGGAGAAAAGTAGCCACTGTGAAATATGCCCAGAGTATTCTGTTCTTAACAAGGCCTCTTGTCAGGACAAACTATTTTACCAGACTCTAACAGACTTGGTGGAAGGCAAATACCCTACTCTAGTTCCCTCTAGCCTTCCTATCTCACCTAGAGGGAAAAAAACAAAAAAACAAAATTCAAAAGACCCTGTGAAGATTACAGACCAGGGACACAGGGTCACTAAGACCTAATCATAAAACTATGATCTAATGACAGGACTACAGAACACTTCCCTTCCTTCCATACCTCAACACCACACAAAGGTTTATAGCAGCTTTATTCATTACTGCCAAAACTTGAGAGCAAACAAGATGTTCTTCAATAGGTGAATGGGTAAACTGTGGTACATCCATACAAGGGAATATTAGTGATAAAAAGAAGTAAATGAGCAATCAAACCACAAAAAAGACCTGGGGAAAACTTGAAAGTATATTGCTAAGTGAACGAAGCCAATCTAAAGAGGCTACATACCATATAATTCCAACTATATGACATTCTGGAAAACACTAAACTATGGAGATTAAAGAGATCAGTGTTGCCAACCCAGGAGTAGAGAGGAAGGGATGCACAGGAAGAACACAGGGATTTTTACAGAACTATCCTGTACCATAACGGTGGATACACACGGCATACATTTGTCCAAAGCCACAGAATGGACAATGTAAAAAGGAAACCCTAATGTAAACTAGTGACTTCAGTTAATAACAACATAGCAATACTGGTTCGTCAATTCTAACAAATGCACATTAATTACAGCAAGATGTTAATTTAAGTGGAAATGGAGGAAGGTGAGGAAGTGTGTGAACATTCTCTGTACTTCTGGCTCAATTTTTCCGTAAACCTGAAACTTCTCCTCCCAAAAGTCTTATTTATTAAAAAAATAAAATAAAATATACACACAGAATCACACACAAATTTGTGCCACAGAGGATCTGAAATGGAATCGAGTAACTAATAGGATCTTGACATATTACTCTTTATGGTACCATACAGAAATTTCAGAACTCATGCTTTAATGTTTAACATGCTTAACAAGCATCGTAAGCAGAAAAACTCAAAACTTGTATTCTTTCTGCATTTTAAAACAAAGCTTAACTGTTAACAGCTTTAGAGAATAAAACTAAAGTACAACAAAATCTAAAATACACATACTTTTTGGATCCCACAATTCCACTTTCAAGAATTTTTCCTGTACCCCCAAAATACATACAATTATTATTTGTCAATTTAAAAAAATTTTTGTTAAGAATTTTTCCTACAGCTGCACTTACAGATATGTGTATATAAATGTAAATAGCATTATTTTGAATAAACCTCAATTTTATAAGTCTTAGATTTACAGAAAAATGGCAAAGATAGTACAGAGTTCCCATATATACCCCAATTATTAACATCTTACATTAGTGTGATACATTTGTTACAATTAATGGACCAATGCTATACACTGTTATGAAGTAAAGCCCACATTTTATTCAGACTTCCTTAGTTTTTACTTAATGTCCTTTTTGTGTTCTGGGATCCCATTTGAGATACCACATTTCATTTAGCTGTTATATGTCCTGAAGAAAACCAATATTTCTCCCCAAAATACGAAGGATTGTTGAGCTAAAGACAATTAGGATGCAAGAGAACTTTCCACCTTCCCTCTGGTTGCCTAAAAGCAGGACAGAGAATTAAGAAGACATCTTTCTATCCTTTCCTCCTTTCCCTCCTAAAAGCAGGATATAAATTCTCCTTCGCAGCCCTGATCAGCTCAGAGATGGTGCCAAAGGAACCTGGGAGACTTTACCCCATTAGTTTCCCCATAAATTTCCCTCCCCACATTCTGGGAGTCTGGGACTACTTTCCTTTGTTCTGTCACTTCTCAGATATTTACTGTTCTTTACCGAAGATGATATATAAGCCAAATTTTAAGCCACTGCTTGGAGATACTTTTCTTCCACATCATGTGCATTGCATATGTTTAAAAAATTTGCTTGTTTTTCTCTTGTTAATCTGTCCTTTGTTACAAGACTCTGTACCAACTACAAACCTATCAGGGTTGAGGGGAAAATAATTTTTTCTCCCCTTCATTTTGGCGTAGTTGGCAGGATATTCTGAGCCATTCCCCTTGCTCTGTCTGCTGCAGATGGGGTTTTAAGAGCTGGCAGGAAAAGGTAAGAATTCTTACCAATGTCAGCTCTCTCAGATCTTGACCTGTAGAACATGGTCAAGGGAAAAAGGGAAAAGATTTTCCTCATTCCTTCCTTTCCAAATTCAGATCGGCAGGAGAAAAACATATGAAAGAAAAAAATAGTTCTTTGAATTTGTGACTCTTGTGGATTTGGTTTGAGTATCTATTGGTATTTATCTTTATCTCTCCCAGAGACGATCCTTATTTTCCTTGTCTCTTTTTTTTGTGTGGTTTCTCATAAACAGGAAAGTCACGAGATTCTCCTTTCATCTTTGTCTTGAGAGCTTGGCTTTGTAATAAGCAAGGTTTTTGTCAGATTTGTGTTAGGCAGCTATCCAGCTGGCTGCAGTCCAAAATGTCAGTCTGTCCTACTGCACCAGCTCTCAGGGAAGGTTGTCTTTAATTGTCTCCACCTTCACTGCCTTGTTAACAGTGAGGGTCTTTGCCTTTGAGAATGGAATAAAACCAAACTCTACAAAATAAAGAGGTTTATTCTGAGAGAAATATGAGTGACCAGTGGCCCAGGGAGCTATACTCAAGAAGCCTTGAGTAAGTGGTCCTGAGGTGGTTGGGTTACAGTTTGGTTTTATACATTTTAGGCAGACAGAAATTGTAGGTAAAATCATAAATCAATACATGGAAGGTATACATTTGTTTGGCCCAAAAGGTGGGACATCTTGAACCAGGGCTTACAGGTCATAGTGGGGTCCAAAGATTCTTCGATTTGGAATTGGTTGAAGAAATAAGGCTTTGTGGAAAAGATTGGAATCAGCAAAAAGGAATGTTTTAAGACAAGGAAGTCTGTTAATCATAGAGCAAGCCACAACACACAAAAAGTGATCTGTAGCAAACAGATGGCCTGCAGGCATGATTTAACCTTTGCCTTGCATGGCCTTGGGTCCAGTTTGCAATTAGTTTAAATTCCAAAAGGGAAGGGTATAAGGAAACATGTCCAACCTCCCTTCCCTTCATGGCCAAGAACTCAGTTTTAAGGTTTTTCTGGGGTCTACTTGGCCATGAGGGGGGTCCCTTTAGTTGGCAGGTGGCCTAAATGTTATTTCAGTTTATACTTTCTTAGGCTACCTTTGGGAGAAACGTTAGATGTTGAGGGGGACTATACCCTTTTCACCCTCTCTGGAATGTAATTCTTGCCTCTATGGTTTTCAGCCATAAAAAGGCTTATTGTTAGTGATCCTCCCTGCCCCCGTGGGCAGCTTTTGTTTTCCTATTTGTCTTACTGACTGTTGTCTCTTTTTGACATTCCATCTTTCAAGGGCACGTGGTTTACCAGGCCTGTGTGGGCAGGCAGCCAACCAAAAGGCTGGGAGCCCCAAGAATATGACCAGATAAAATTGTGAGTAATGCCCCATTTTCCTCCAGCAAAGCTTTTCTTTTGGCTCTCTTTTGGAAGTGGTCTGGATCTTGGAACAGCTGCATCTTTTGCCCCTCTTTGAGACCTTGGTCAAAGCCATAAAGGTGTTACATTAAGTTCTGCCTCTAAAGGATTCTCTGTACATAGTAAGCTGTAACCTAATCTTGAGCCAATCACTGACTTTCAGCCAATCAAAGATGGCCAACTGTTGAAACCGTGTTCACGTAAGGCAACTGCTGAGCTAAACCAATCCAGCTGTTTCTGTACCTCACTTCCATTTTCTGTAGTCACTTTCCTTTTTCTGCCCATAATTCTTCAACCATTCAGCAGCACTGGAGTATCTCTGAACCTGTTCTGGTTTGGTGGCTACCTGATCTGTGAATTGTTCTTTGCTCAATTAAATTCTGTTAAATTTAATTTGTCTAAGAGTTTTCTTTTAACAAAGGGCTTCTTGGTTTTGGTCTGTGCAAGATTGTAATTTTGGTCTTGAGTGACTGGTAAGATATACCTTGGGTATAGAACTGTTCTGCACTTAAGAAAAAGAAGGAAAAGTTTAAATAATAATTAATCTAGGCCTCTAACAGGCACATAAGCCCTCCAAAACTCTGTCTGGAACGAAACTTCTGTCTTTGAGATGTAAATTTCCTAATCAGTTTTACCAGAGAAACCATCCCTTTTAAAACACAAACTTCAGGGAGACGATTCTCAGGGTACAAAAAGAGAGAAGCCAAGAATATTTACTGTTTATCCCAGGGAAAAGCTGATAATGAGGTATTTAAAAGGATTTTTTTTAAGAGCACTATGGTCAGAAATCTTAATTAAAAGCTGTTATTCAGGCTATATATATTTTTTTGAGGCCTCTTTGTTCCATTTGATACAACTATCATTTGTAAATTAGTTTTATATCATTGTACCTATCTCATGGCTAAAAATTTTAAAATGAAAACTGTAATATCTTTATGCCTGTATATATTTTTTATGTATACATGTGTACATACATGCTGTATGTTTGTGTGCATGGTATAAAATCCTTGATGAAATTTCAAATTGGATTAAAGATAAATGAGTGCTCACAAATTAAATATTTTTAAAACTACTGAATATAGAAACTAACCCAAATACTTTTTGTAGTGGACACCGGGTCATCTCTCAGCCATGTTTAAACAAAGCAGTTCTCGGAACACCTGTTCTCACACGGATTGTTTCTTGTTGATCGGCCTCAAGACACCTTGTGACTTGCAAACAAGCCAAGGTGCCTTGACCCG
>CAUYRT010080395.1:0-18026 GCA_963574885.1 Lepilemur ruficaudatus | reverse complement strand
TATAGCCCCAAAGATAATTAAATATCTAGGAATATACTTAATGAAAGATGTGAGAGACATATAAAAGGAGAACTATGAAACACTAAAAAAATAAATTGTAGAAGATGTAAGCAGATGGAAAAATCTACCTTACTCATGGATTGATGAACTCTTAAGTACAATTTACCCAAATAGTGGAATGCTTGAAGATGCTTGATGCTTGTTAATCAAAGGAACTTGAATAGGTGTAAATTTCTTGATTTATTCTTTTTTTCTCTTAAAATGTTTTAGACAATGGCCCAATAATTGCATGTGTTTTGTTTTTTTTCCTCTTCCTTGTTAGATTAGGCATATTAGTTTCCTGCTTTTTTTCTGTTTCTTCCTGTATTATACACAGGATTTTTTATGGCTAAAGTTCAGCTGAATTTCCCTAAGCTACATCTTATATTTGATTATTATGCATCAAGTTTTCCTAGGATTACAAGCATGAGCCACTGCGCCCGGCCATACTTTGTATTTATTATTTAAGGAATATTTATAATAAACTTATAAGGAGAGGTACTATCATTATATTATACTGTTTTTACAGGTGAGGTAAATTGTTAATAATTTACTCAGTTCTAAGATCCTTTCAATTTTGATCAAATACTTGTAGAGAGATTACAGTGAGCTAGTGTAGGTCAGAGGTTTGATTTAGGTTTTCTGACTCAAACATTCTCTTATTAAATATCATTTATCCTGGGAGCACATCTCTCAGTTTTGCTAATTAGCACATGAAAGCGAAAAAATAGAGGCTCTCTGTATTTCAATTGGGGGACTACTGCTTTTCTTTCGTTCTTCATCCTGTCTTTGCTGTTCACATATTGTGGTGTATGTATGATAAAAATGGTGTGTCAACTTTCATGATTCTTTGTTGTCTAGTACTAGGTCACTCCTTCTCTCTGGGTAGATGTCACATGTGCTAGCTTGAGTTGGAACAGCCATGCCAGACCAGGATTTGAGGGACATATATTGATGATGATAGCACAAGATGGAATCAGTTTTAAATCACTGGCCCCATGGGGCCATCAAGTCTGCTCTTGACACTTAGGCTTATGTGATGCAGAAAACTTTTATCTTGTCTAAGACACTGTTATCTTAGTCTTTAAAAATAACAGCTGAATTTGTAGCCTAATATAACTGATAAATATATATTGTTGGTAAATTATTGTCAATATGTATCATTTTCTTAAGGTAAATTAATAGCACTAGAATTGCTGGTACCAAGTCTATAAACCTTTTTATGGTTTGGCCGTAGTGAATTTTAGCAATTTAGACTTCCAAAAGGAGCCAACTCTCCAGATGAATCTAAGTTACAAAAAACTCTTAAATGAAATAGTGAACCACTATTTAAGATATTTGATGGACTTAACTGAGATATAGAAAATCTGGGGATATTCAAACTATATGCCACGTTCTAAACTACATTAAGAGCTAGGAGAAACAAATAGACAAAACATTAATTCTTTAGCACTAGCTTGGGTTCACCAAGAACAATTTGCATGAGGCCAACAGTACTTAGTGTATTACACTCTTTGTCTTTTCAAATAAATCACAAATATCTTGAAACTTTATTTTTTCAACTTATAGCTTTTCAAGATTCTAGATGTTAATTTACACGTTGATGAACTTCAATAAAGAAATGATTGAGTCTTGAAAGAGAAATATATTAGATAGAGCATACTAGATTTAGTCACACAAATCATAATGATATGTAAGATATTATTCTGGACAAGATGGTACATGTTTTAGCAACTTATATCATGATTACTTAGAGGTTTTTTTTAAATAGGATGTTTAATTTGAATCTACAAATTTATTTCAAGGGATAGAGGATGTGCTGGAGGATAAAGCGGGTTGTCCAAACCATTCTCAAGCTTAATGATTTGCTGCAAGAACTCACAGGACTCAGCATAGAGTTGTATTCGTGGCTATGCTATTATTTATTACAGCAAAAAGATACAAAGCAAAATCTGCAAAGAGAAAATGTACTTAGGTTAAATTCCAAATGAAATCAGGCTTAAGTTCAAAAAGTCTTCTCCCAATAGAGTCACATGAGGCATACTTAATTCCCCCAGCAATTAATGTGACAAAATGTGTGAAATATTGCCCACCAGGGAAACTCATTAGAGACTAACTGCCCAGGGTTTTAATTGGGGACTGACCATGTAAGTATTTTTGGCCATAGCATGTAGCAAAATTCCAGATGCTCAGAAGAAAAGCAGGGGATACAAATAAACTATACTGTTTGCATGAACAGTCTAGGTACAGTGAGCTACTGCAGAGTTCTGGAAATAGTGACAACCAAAATTCAAGTTCCCAGAAGCCAGCCAAGAGCTGACCATGTAATCACAGCTTTCTAAGGATCACATTTTGCTATGTTTACTTTTTTCTTCATAAAGATAAGTAGCAAATGACCATGTGTTTGACCATTTCTTTATTGCAATAATCATTTACATTTGAATTGCATATATTACCTCCCTTTTATTTGACAAAATTGTCTTTGAGTGCATTTTTGAATCCTAAGCAACATTTGTGACAGTGACTTATATTTGATAGGGATTCAATAAGATTTTAAGTAAATGTATGAATAAAAAAGAATAAATTTGATTAACGTTAGTATTAAAATAGATTTTCATTCTTATATTTCAAAAGAAAATAGCAGACATGTAGTTTATAATTCAATTGTCCACTAGTTTGGAAATTATCAGATTGTTTGTTTCATTTTGATTATTTGTGTATTTTTTATTTTTTTATTTCAGCATATTATGGGGGTACAAATGTTTAAGTTATGTGTGTTGTCTTTCCTCCCCTTCCCCCCCGGAGTCAGAGCTTCAAGGGTGTCCATCCCCCAGATGGTGCGCATTGTACTCATTATATATGTATATACTCATCCACCAGACTGACCAAAATATCAACTAAAGATTCTTGATTACTTTAAAATTTGGGGAATTTGTATCTTTTCAAAGACGATATTTATTTTAAAATATTTTCTAAATCAAATTCACATAAAATGTAACTATTAGAAGGGGTAGAATGTATAACTACTCTTATTTTGACTCAAATGATGCTGTCACTCTTTTATGAAAACTTTTGGATGCAAATCAAAGAGGAATTGGATCAGTTTACTTCAGTTGCCTAATTCCTGATTCCTGAGTTTCAAAAGTAAGAACTCACCCCTAGGTAACAAGCATAACCTGACCAGAAGCCTTCAAATAATCCCATGAAGAAAGAATAGTTTAAACTAGTGGATCAGGCAAATGCATTACCCTAACATTTGACTGAAAGATTAGTTCTGCCTCATCATAAGTCTGATACTGGCAGTCCCTTTAGAGCTGAGCCCAGCTAGTACTGTGTTCTGCTTTGGGGAGTAAGGAGAAGCTCATTATAAACTAAGAGAATTGCAAATTGATTCCCAAATTTGAGGAACTCTTAAGTCTAGGTATTGATATAGATCATCAAGGGCTCATTGCAGATTATAAAAATGCTTGTGAGACTAGGCAGTTCCAACTTTCTGTAGTCACAGAAACGAGTCTCTGCCTTCTCCTTTGGACTGCTTAATTTCTACATTCTCAAACAATGGTGTGGGGAGGAAGGAGTAGATGAAGAGAGAGAAACAAGACTTTGTTCAACTAATGCCAGTGGATTCTTAAGTAATTGGAAATATAAAAGAGACATGAGCATATTTATAATCTAAATTGATTAAGTATGTGGTTACAGTATTACGTATTAACAGTATGTCATATAATGTGATATGTAAACTATACAATGGACACTTTTAATGGGTAAAAATGTCTTCCAAACTAGAAATAAAAATCTACAAAGAGTATGAGTAAAATATGTCATAAAGATACTCAATTTTTGTGAACGTAGCTTACATTATTGTTGCTAATCATGTGTTAGCCTTATTTGTATTTTAGGTAAGGAAGAGATTTAACATCTGTTTTTTTCTTTATGTATACTTAAAGGCCTGCATGAGGCCTATCATGAGGAACTCAAAGAAGGTAGTCAGTTATAATTTAAGGCTCAAGTATAATGAAAAAGGGAGAAATTACAATAAGGAAAATCACTTCTAGTCACTATGGAGCCTATTTCTAATGACTATATAACTGGTGTAACTGTCGAATTTCCTACTTATTTTTTCAGGTTATTACAGGAGGTCTGCAGCATTAGCCAAAATTGCACCTCAATGAAAGTGCTGAATCAGTTGTGCTGCTTTAATAGCACATCCAGCCAGTTGAACAACTGCCAAAATAATTCAGTTTCTAAGGAAAAATCATAAATATTCATCTTTGACTGAGTCTTTGCACACAAACTGAATTGGAAGATTTAGAGTCATTACTTGATATTTCAGGCCCGAAAAGAAAAGAAAAACAGAAATTTCACCTGCAATATCAGATAATATAGACCAAAGGAAATATTTTCTCTTGAATTATCTTGTTCTTTTCTTTCATCCTCTATTTCAGGGTCAAGACAATTCAATAAAAATCTTCCTATTAAAGAAGACATTTAACTGGACACTGTGGAGAACGTGGAGATAAATAAGACTCGACATTTGCCTACAAAAGATGGGAGCTCCCTGGATGGAGTGGAAATGGCGACTGTTTGCTGAGCAAACACTACACATTTGTAATTGTATTAGCCACCGTTCATGTATTTTATCTCCTTAAAACAGACTTTTTGCTTTCATAAAAGTGTTTATTGGTTAAATATTATTTTTCTGCTTATCCAGAACAGAAATCTGAGAACCAGAGAATCTATGTAACTGAACAAAGAAATTCTTATTAAGTAACTACAGCAAGATTCAAATTCAAATCACTCAGATTTCAGAACTGGCAATGAAAAGTTAATATCTATTAGTGGAAAAGTCAATTGTATATGGGTGCATCTTTAGCAGGAAATGTTCATTGAATATTCAATTAGGACTCATCATACCAGCTCTTCTAATTTATAAAACTTATGAGGAATATGGGCAATATATAATCACTTTATGACAATGTTGTTGCTATTGTTTGTATTTCAATGATATACCTCCAGGACAAATTATGCACAATCCCAGAGTTCTATGTAATTCCCTGATCACAATATGCATTTTGTCTACATTCCCATTTTACTTACATACGGATATGGATGTTGGAATACTGCAACAAATAAAATCAATCATTTTCGATAAATACATTTTAGCGGGCTTAAAGTGAGGCTTATGGGCCAAATGACAAAATCTGGAGACACTGCTCTGAGTTATATACAAAAATATCTTACCCAATGAATGAATACAAATGAAAGAGAGGGCCAAATGGATCTAACCACAACTATCCTCTCTCATTGTGTGACTTTTTCTAGCCATGATGCTAGATTAGTTATAGTTATAGTTATATTAGTTATAGTTATAGTCAATTAGTTATAGCTATAGAAGCAGAATGAAAATAATCATCTATATTTTATCTCCCTAAGTTTAATTTTGATTAGATTTTATCATAAAAACAAGCAATCACGGCCAGAAGAGAAAAGCGTATAAATAAGGCAGACTTCTGATTTTGATTCACAGTGATCACACTCCAAATGTAGGCAATTCACTTTACCAATTAAATTATGTATGCAACCTACACATATATGGACTCAGACATTCCTGATAGATATAATCTTTTGAATGGCTTTATTACTTTATTCATCTCCAAAAAATCATTGAGTACATATTAAACATGTTTCTTTATTTGTATATGTATGTATCTTTATTACATAAAAGAAAATAAATCACCCACAATGTGACTCTTTACAAAAGTAACTGTCCTTAAGGTGAAGAACAGTTTCGACAGGCACATGTTTTTATTCTCAGAAATTTCAGTAGAAAACAAATAGCACCAACACAACAACCACACAAAATATAATAAGGAAAATCATTGTTTTGAATCAATACCAACGATAAAACATCAGTATTATGTGTTTACTCAACACAAAGTGGAGCAAATAATGATTTTGGCACTCCTGGTCTTACATTTTCCTGTGGCATGGTGGAAGTTCCGTGTACTCATCAAAGTCCAACTTCTATGTTTCCACAGTGCTCAAACTATCTCTAGGTGCATGGTCACCCACCTAGAACATATTCCATAGTCTCACTTGAAATTAGGTGTGACTGTGTGACTAACGTCACCAAGAGAATGTGACTGGATGTGTGATGTGCTCTTTTGGGTCTGAGTCTTTAGTTCCAGCACACATCTATCCCCTTCCTGTTGGTAGAGATGTGTTTGAGGCAATGTCTCAGCTTCTACCATGCAGAAGATGACAAATATTAGAGATGAAATTGGAACAACAAAGAACAGAAACCTGGCTCTCTGACAAAATGTAGCAGTGATTTCCTGATGATTTAGGCCTTTCACGTTAAGGGCTCGGCTCCTATAGAAAAGATTTTTTAAAAAACTTTTTTGTTGGTCTTATGTTTTTGGGTCTCTATTGCGGCAGTTTATCTGTCACTCTAACTAAAGTATGTGGGAAAGAGCCCAGTGACTTTCATCACTGAGAAAATAACAATATTGGACTGGGTCTCTAAAGTCTCGTCTATACCTAATATTCTATGAAATTGATTATTTTAGTCTATGACAAGTTATTGTGAAAAAGCTGAAAAATAAAACCTGAAAGAGATTCACATTAATAAAGCAATTATTATACAAATATGTTAACCCATGATAAAAAGAAATTGTAAATTCTAAAAACTCCAGTATAGATAAGTATTTTATATGGTCTTGATAGACTTCAGTCCAATTATATTTCTTCAACATAAAAGAAAAAATCTTGTAGAAATTCCACAGAGAGACAGGTTTCAAATTATTACTAATCACTATCCTTCCCCATAATGCTATTGGAAATTGATAATGTGGTGCTACACAGAACTGATGGGAGAGAAATAAGAGAGAATGAAGAGTGAAGAGTTTATATAATAATTCAGGAATGAGACACTCCAGTCAGGAGAGCAAAAGGAATATCAGAAGAGATGTGACTTGTGCTTTCAGGCCAGATAATGCATATAGGTGCACCGATAAATACACATTGGTAATTATGTGATATTGTGCAAATTGTTCAAGCTTTCCAAATCTCAGTTCCCTCACTGGTGAAATGGGTGTGAAAACAGGATCTACCTCAAGGTATAGAAAGACTTAAAAGAGACAATACAGATAAAAAACTAAAGTGTCCAGCAATAGTAAGTGCTTAATAAATGCTAGTTATTTTGTTATGATAATAAATATTGTCATCATTATTGGTAGAAATAGTCTTCTAAGTTGCTAAAGATAGTGTTTGTCCAAACAGTATAAAATGCAAACATTAAGTAAAACAAGATAGGTTGTCTTCAAAGGGTGTGCAATTGACTTCATGAAACAAGATTTGAATATGGAATATTAATTAATGATTAAGTAATAGATTATATGCTACTGCATAGAATTGTAGTAAGTATTCAAAGGAAAGAGAAGGCATTGCAAAGTGGAGTAGGCTTTATGGAGAAGATAACATTGAAAGCCTGTGATAAGTGTAAAAAAGACTTGAGGCTTGCTAGTAACATTCAACAACTATGTTGAATGTTATTCTAAATGTTTTGTGAACTTTGCTTCTTTGCTTACCTAATCTTCACAATAATTTTATGAGTGTGTGCATTTATTATCTCTATTTTATAGATAAGCAAATTGAGGGCTAGAGAGCTCAAATAACTTGCTCAAAGTTGGTGGTACACAATAGAAGCTGTATAGGAACTGGCAAACTGAGGCTGAGGTTAGATTATTGAAACATGAAGTTACACTAAATTTTTAGAAAGGATAAATCAATGAATGAAAAGGCTACATCCCATTTCAACCAGTGAACAAATACACAAAGTCAAGGAAGAAGAGTTTGAATATAGCCTATGTCTAAATTAGGAAACATTGGAGCAGTGGCTGAAATATTTATGGGTACCTAGTTAAATAAGGAAAATTATATTTTAATATGAGGATATGCCATTTTTATAGAAATCTTGAAACTGTAGTGTAATCATTGACCACTGCTGTTTATTTGTTTATATACTTGCATTGACATAAGTCTAATCTTTAGCTGATGTAATATGAAGTGAAATGTAGTTCTCTCTTTAGTATTCCGGGCCTTTCTGAATGGGTAAAGACTTAAGCCAGGAAAAGTATGCATTCTACTCTTTAATAGAAATGATATTAAAATATTTTCCTTTTTTTTTAGCCAATGGCCTATTTTAAAAGAAATTTTCTACATGAATAGCATACATTTTAAAAATGAAAGAATTTTATATGAAGAAAAATTGATAAGTTCCAAAAGTATTACACAAGTTTGATGAGAGGTATCTACTGGTATAATGAAATCCTTGCCAGAAATGCCTTACTTTTAACTCAAGTTAATTTTATAAATCAAACACACTTTAAAAGAAAGAAAATAGCACCCAATGTCATTTTTCAGCAATAGTTTTACAGCTGAATGTTTAAACAATGAGTCTTGTCATCCAGAAAACAGTTTAAACATCAATTGTTTTTCTTTAAAAAGTTGACAAAATGACAGTTGGGCTGTGATAATTCTGACTTTCCACGTAAGAAATATTCTTAAGTGAAAGAGGTCTATGTCCTTTGATATCCTTTATATGCTACATTAATAATGTGAAAATTGTATCTTGTTTAAAAATTTTCTCAATTAATGAGTCATCTTGGTGGAAAACATTTAAACTGGTATTTATACCTAGATTAAAAATACAGTTATTTTAGAAGTAATTATGGTTATGTTGGTATGCTGAAAGTCTTTAATTTATAAATATAAACTAGAGTACTCAATCATATTTTCAGAGTAGACTTATTATACATCAGCAAACCACTATTAAATTTAAACAAAATATCGATAATGTCAAAACTAACAATGTTCATACTCTTACTAGATTAGTTTTCATAAATATCAAACAGATATCAATATTTATCACTTTCTTATAATTTAAACAAATGACATATTCTAGTTCATCTTTATTCTTGTTTTTGCATTTAAATTGTCAAACAAATCATGTTACTATCATTCTGCTGTTTACAAATAAACTTGTATTTTCAATAGAGATAAATTCATTCATTCAGGAATTTTATTAGGCTGTAGGCCACAGAGCTGAACAAGAGAACCATGATCTCTGCCCAAATGAAGTTTGTGATCTACTGTGAAAGGTTCTTTTAAACAACAGTAATTTTTAAAAATTGAATATGTCATAATGGTGTATTTTGAATGGCTTTAACAGAAATTTTTCTAAATCAGTTTTACATTTATACTTCCAAAGTTTTAATAGGGAACTATAATTAAAATTTTTTATTTGGTTATTATTATTTATTTAATTTTTGAATCAGAAAATTAGGGTTTTGAATCTTTCCTACTCTGATTTCCCTTTATGTGAAGTACCTGAATATAAAACTGTCTAGAGAGACATAGATATTTAGATGGGGGCTGTTTTTGAGTTTAGTTCAGAATCCTGTAGACTTATTGAAATTTATGAAATGCACACATAAATACTGAATTCTTATAACCAAGAGTAAGAGCTCAGAAAAATCCTTAGTACTTTCAAAAGATGTCAATCATGTACCTTACTGCTTATAGATGTTTCTATTTACATTATTTCAAACAATAGAGAAATATACACAAACTAAACTTTAGCTGTGAGTAACTTTCCATAATTCTAGACTATTCTATTCTGAATTGATTGTGTCTTGCTTTAAAATATCCATTTTTTAAAAAAATTAAATTTAATTTGTATGTTCAGTATTTCAAAAAGAATTTCTATTTTTTCTTTCAGATATACTACTTAAGACAATTATTTTATGAAAAAAGTTGATTGATTTGTTCTGTGTAGAAAGGAGGGTATGACTGATCTTTATCATTATGCAAGAAATGAAGGGAAGTCTTCAAGATTGGGACCAGGAGCATAGTTGCCATGGGGTTCCCTTGGTCACTGTCTAAATTTTGGTAAATCTTCCAAGCAAAATTTGTTCTGCTTTCCTGCTTATAAGGGCTTCTCATTTTCCTTTTGTCCGATCTTTCTGTCATTCTACCTGTTATCCATATAGCCATCCTGAAATTTAATGACCTTTATCATTCTCCAATTAAGTTATGTGAGGTGAAACTCTAACTCAATTAACATATATCATGCAGAGAGCACTTTATATATTTCAAACACTGCTAACATTCTCCTATTTTATGTTGATTCATAACAGAGTAGACAGCAAGTCTTAAGGAGTATGCTCCTGAGATCTATTCATCTGTTTTCTTTTTTTATGAGTTTTTCACCCAATAAAAACTACAAAATTATAGTACAATTACTGCTAAAGACTGCTTTTCTATAATGAAACAGGATTTCTTTTGTTATTTGGTCTTTCTAGATTTGGGTATGTTACATAGATTTTTAAAGAATTTAATAAAGTTTTCCCCTTAGCCTGGTCATAAAAATCTTGAAAATTATTTAGAATTAGTAAAAGTGCTTCATACATGAGTAAAAATGCTAAATTTTAAATATGCTCAAATGTAAAATATTAGAAATCATTGGGTGATCAATGAAAATGAAATAAAATAAATACTAAACAAGCACAAATGCTCCTTGATTTATAATGGAGTTATGTCCAGATAAAAACCACTGAAAGTCAAAATATTATAAATCAAAAATTCATTTAATCCCAGGATAAACCCATCATAAAGTCCAAAAATTATAAGTTGAACCATAGTAAGTTGGGAGCTATTCATACTTAGTAAGATAGATAAAAACATAGAGACTAAAACATCTAATTCAGTGGGTGGAGGAAAGTCTCAGATGGCTAAGAACTCATCCCAGAGTGTGTGGTGAGAGGTGAGTCCCTGACTCATGTGTCCATGGATGAGTCTCATTGTATCACTGGCTTCACAAAAACAAACGAACAAACAAAAACACCCCTAAAAAAATACAAATTTGAAATTCAAAAATAAAATTATTAAAAATTTGAAACCAGCAATTTCAGAAAATTAAACCCCAAGAGAGAGCCCCTTCTGAGCCCTATCACACTATTTGAATACCCAGGAAGCACGTCCTGATGACTGCATAATTAATATAAACTAGGGATATTTTGAGAATAAAAGGGGCACTTTTAATAACTTCCCTGGGATAAGAGGCATAAACCAGCCTTATCTGAAGCAAATTGTGATGAATGATCACCCTACAGAAAATAGAACTGAAATTTGCCTTTAAAAATAAGAAATTTCCTAGGCACTCATGAGTGAAAGTCAAGCAGTGAGCATGGCTTAAATATTAATAGTAACTTAATCTAATAATCCCTGTTCCATTTCTGTGTGATTCTCTTTGTTCCTCTTCATATGCTTTCATCCTGACACGAGCATTATGACACCGTAGTTCCCAGTCTCACATCTGGTTAAAACAACGTCCAGAAGAAGAGTGAAGCTCTCTACCACCCCGTCCCAGGCACTCTCAGAGCAAAAAAGGCCTTTCTAGAAGTTTTGGAAAACCTCTCCTTGAGTTGTATTGACCTGAATTGAATCACATGCTGATGAACCAATTACTGTCAAAAGAGACTGAATTAACTTAAGCCAATCAGAACCACCCTGAAGATAGGAGTGGACTCCATTCAAAAGTGTGGATTTTAAGGAAAATCAAGTTTCTATAAGAAAATTTCTCTCAGGAAGTGGAAATGGTGAATATTATAGAAGCAAAATTGTAATCAAATAATGTTGACAAAATACACATACTGATTTTTCCTGGGTAAGCAAAGGAAAACCAGTGAATATGAGCCCTGCCCATACCTGCAGTGAGCATATGTAGGCACAGCCAAGCCAGACAGACAAGCATTCAGACAAGTTTGATCTTGTTCTTTTCTTTTTCAGTCTTGTGTTATTTATTTATTTATTTATATTTAATTTTTAAATTTATAACTGACACATAATAATTGTACAATATGGGGTACAATGTGATATTTCAATGAATCTGTGCATAGTACAATGATCAAATGGAGTAATTACTTATCCATCGTTTTAAATATATATCATTTCTCACCTGATCTCACTCATATGTGGTATCTAAAAAAGTTAATTTGGTAAAAGCAGTGAGGAGAATAATGGTTACCAGAGGCTGGAGAGGGAGAGGTGAGCAGAGGGCAGGAAGGTGTGGAGAGAGTCATCAATGTATACAAGTTACAGTGAGACAAGAATACATTTTGGTGTTTTGTGACATGATAGGGTGACTATAGAAAACTATAGAAAACAATACTACAGTGCACATGTCAAGATAGCTAGAAAAGATGATTTTGACTGTTGTCACCACAAAGAAATGTTTGGTTCAAAAGTAATTGTGGTTTCAGACTGTGAGTTTTAAATCATTATAACTAGGCTCAAACATATCTTTATTAATCAAAATAGGAACCATTACAATCAACACATTTTTGCCAAAAAGAAATAAGTTTGTTTATTCTTGTAGCTTAAAAATCCATGCTTCAGGATTCAATGAACCCTTGAAAAGCATTTTCTGCATCCTGCTGGTTATAGAATTATTTACCCTGCAAAAAGTTGTTGAGATGCTCGAAGAAGAAGCAATCGGTTGGCGAGAGGTCAGGTGAATATGACAGACGAGGCAAAACTTCATAGCCCAATTCATTCAACTTTTGAAGCGTTGGTGTACGACATGCAGTTGGGCATTGTTGTTGAGAAGAATTTGGCCCTTTCTGTTGACCAATGTCGGCAGCAGGCATTGCAGTTTTCAGTGCATCTCATCAATTTGCTGAGCATACTTCTCAGATGCCATGTTTTTTCTGGGATTCGGAAAGCTGTGGTGGATCAGACTGACAGTAGACCAACAGACAGTGACTATGACGTTTGTTTGGTGCATGTTTGGCTTTGGGAAGTGCTTTGGAGCTTCTTCTGGGTCCAAGCACTGAGCTGGTTGAGGAAGGTTGTATAAAATCCACTTTTCATCACACATCACAATCTGATCTAGAAATGGTCCATTGTTGAGTATAAGAAGAGAAGACAGTGCTTCAAAATGATGATTTTTTGATTTTTGGTCAGCTCACGAAGCACCCACTTATTGAGCTTTTTCACCTGTTGAGTTTTTTGGCAACTTCTAGTGTAGTTGTAAGAAGATCAGCTTCAATGATTGCTCTCAGCTGGTCCTTGTCAACTTTCAATGGCCAAGCACTGTGCTCCCCATCTTCAAGGCTCTCCTCTCCTTTGCAAAATTTCTTGAACCACCACTACATGTACGTCCCTTAACAGTTCCTGGGCCAAACGTGTTGTTGATGTTGCAAGATGTCCCCTCTGCTGCCTTGTGACCCACTTTGAACTTGAATAAGAAAATTATGAATTTGCTTTTTGTCTGACATCATTTTTATAGTCTAAAATAAATATAAAATAAAGAGCAAGTAATAAGCCATTAGCAAAAACACATAAAGGGAGAAATTCACATTAAAATGATGTATAGCAAAACCAAATTTTATTAAGAATGTATTCTGATATTAAATGACAAATTTCAACAATGCTAAAACCACAATTACTTTTGCACCAATCTAATAAAATTTGGTCTTCTTAACAGGCTTTTCAGGCCGAATTTTATTTCTGCTAGTATCTCTCACTACACAACCAACAAACACAGGAATCAGCCATCAAAAAATACTTGAAATGGTCCAAATGTGTGGGCTCTATTATTTTGTGTTGCATCCCACTTTCCTAGCATTTACTAAACATTTAAGACATACCCACGAAATTAATAAAGGATAAGAGCATTAGGGCTAGAAAGCATCATTACATTTTGATAAATGTTTGTAAAGATAAAAACATTTCAAACTTACTTGTATCTAATAAAATAGCTAAAAATATATAAAGAAAAACTGATATAAGTACAGGGAAATTAGTAAATTTATAATCCTAGTGATGATCAAATCTTCCAAAATCTATAGATTGAATGTCTTTCAAATGAAAGTCTCCCAAACCTTATTCCTTCTAAAATGCATATGGGGAAGAAAAGGGCCAAGAATAGCCAAGACACTATTGAAAAAGAGCAAGGGAAAGTGACTTGCTATATCAGATATCAAGGTTTACTCTTACTATAGTAAGAAAATAATGATTTAAAAATTGACCAATGTAACTTATTAGGGTCTTTATATTTGACAAGGCTGGTATTGAAAATTCATGGTTTTATCATGGACCTTTTCATAAAATGATGTCGGGATAACTCATTGTCCATATGGGGGGAAGGGATAAAATTGAGTGCTTATTTTATTCCATATTCGAACATCTATTCCAGGTGGAATATGGACATAAAGACAACACTTTAAAATAGTTTAATATTTTTATTTTAGAATTGGAAAGTGTTACCTAAACAAATTACAAAAGAATGTATCATAAAATTTTGATGAATTTGTCAAATTGAGAATTAAGAATTTCTGTTTACTAAATGACTCCATAAAGAAAATGAAAATATGTTTTTAATAAAGAATTGTTACTCAGAATGCATAAAGGATTCTTATAAATCAACGTGAAGATAAACAATCAACAAGAAAAGAGGGTTAAGACATGAACATATATTTTGCCAAATAGCAAAATATGAAAGGTGAGTAAACATTAAAAGAATGTCTAATCTCATATCTAATCCGTGTTATTAGAAAATAAAAATTAAAATTCTTTTTCACCCAGTAAATTGACTGCTATATACAGTCTGGAAATACTAACTATTGGAAGGATGTTGATCAATTGTTATATACTGTTGGTTAGTGTGAAAATTGACTTAGTTATATGTAAAAGATATTTACCATTAAGAAAATATTAACATTTTATACTGTCTTACAAATTAGAACATATGCATACTCTATGAGAAACAGTTCCATATGTGTGACATATGAGAATGCTCACCCTCACTGTAATATAAGTGCCATGAAAACTGGGAAATTTTTGGCATGTTTTCTTTTTCTATTAAAACAGTGCCTAGCACCTAGATGTTTAAAACAAATTTGCTAAATGAAATAATGAGGAAAACCACCAAAACTTTTTTTCTCAGAAGAATAGATACAATATGTGTATTCAGAAAATGGAATAAATATAAAAATAAACTATAGCTAAATAGTACTGTGTTCAAAACATAACCTTAGGTGAAAATAAGGCCCAGAAAATTATGTAAAAGTATGTCACTATCACAGAATTTCAAAGAAAAAAGAATTAACTTATTTTTTAGGGAAATAAGCTTACATGATAAAACTATTTGTTAGAACTTCAAAAGAATGATAAACAGACGGGAGGGGAGACAGGGCAAAGAGGTGGAAAGGAACACATGTGAATACAAGACTACTGGAAATGCTTTAGTTATCAAGTTGAAGGGGGTATTCAAGGGCGTTAATATTATTATTATGCATTTTAACTGATACATACTATATATTCCTTTGCATGTATTAATTATAAAATTAAATAAAAATTGCAACTTTAGAGAACAAGTGAAGAAAACTCTTTTTTAATATGTATGGATAATTCTGCACTTGAAACATGAAGACAAAACCTGTAAAATCTCTTTGCAATTGTATAATGAGCCAATTGTACATCTGGCATAGGGACAACATTTTCCACTAGCTAAGTTGGTACTGTTTCAAAAAATACATACCTTACAATTTACTGGATTGATAATTAGAACTTCAAAAGGTTTATTTTTTTAACAACTAAAATGAAAAATTTTAAGAGTTTAGAGCCTACTAATTTGGAATTGGCAACAATTCTGAGTGAACCAGATTAACATTTACCTTTGCACTATTTAAAATGAATCGGTGCTCTAAGCAATTTCATTGTGTTAAGACCGAAAGTTTTAAAAAGATGTTTATCTTCTTAGTTGTTTAAATTTTTCATGGATATAAAAAATTACTGATTTACCTCTAAATAATCATTCTTTGAATCACATATGAGGCTTATCTGTTCAGTTAGCAGGATCTGAGAACTTTGTTCAAGAGGCGATTTTCCTCTAGAAATTTAAATGTATAAAACCTTAACTGTTTATAAAATTTTCAGGAACCTTATTTTCCAATAATTCCAGCAAATTTCTCACTTTGCAGTTAAAAAACAGGAGATTTTTATACACAATTCCCCTTCAAAAAGATTAGGTTAGGAATTAAGAAGAATTCTGGGATACTTGGAAGACAAACATCAAATACTTCCTTATTCTAAATCCTGCAATGCAGCTTGCCTGGGATTTAGTATGGTTTATTTTGACCTAACCCAAAAATAGCTGTAGAAAGGACAATTGGAAATGTTCCAGATGAATAAGAATGATAGCAAGAGGAGGGTAATTAGGCTAATATGTTTAATGTTCTGAGAAGAAAACACATGGAGAAAAATTTTTCCTATTCCCAAGAACAAAGTAATCTCAATGTTGAAGATTTACTGAAAGAAATGTTGAATAGTCTAACTCAATGAAAAAAATATTATTTAAATATAGGCACTTAAAGGACAGAGTATTTAAGAAAGTGTATTTAGAGTATATTGATTATAGCCATAAATTTAAATACTTCTCATGTAGATAAATTCTTTACCATGATCCCTCGAAAATTACCATTTTAAATGGTATTAACTCTATATAGAATGCTAGCAAACTCAAGTGAAGCTGATTTATTCAAGAGAATTATTCATTTAATTTCCATCATTTAGTATTTATGTTCCGTTTCCATTCATTTATTCATTTCATCTTTATTCATTTATGCATTTATCAAATATTCATTTAAATGAGTTTCATTATAAGTACAGAAACTGTAGGATGAGATTTGCAGTAAATTTATTCTTTTAATAGGTTTATTCTTGCAAAATGCTCTGAGCAGATAAAGGCTGCTTGACCCATCATACTCACATCTTACATTTTTACAACTTGTTATCTATCTCATTTCTTTTATTTATTTGGATATTTTCCTTAAATTGCATGGAATTGCCTTAAATCACCTTAGTAATCCAATTAATGTTTTGACATATTAAATATTTATCTATACAATGAATATATTCATGTTATATTACAGATTTTCTATAGTAGTCATTGAGGAAACTTTACCATTCAAAAGTCAAGCAAAGTTATCTCACACTAGACAGTATAATAGAGACCTTTCCCTTGTTCCCTATTTATACATCACTAACGCTATCCATGGTCATCTGTGATTTTTTCGTCTTTGTAATGCCTTTTTTGTTATTGTTGTTCCACGAAAGATAAACTTATTTTTTATAAAAAATAAACTAATTCAAATTTACATTGCTAATGGAGTTATTCTCTGTTTGTTTAATTTTAATTGTGCATCTAGTCTTGCTAGTCTGGTGGAGCTTAAAGTACGCTTTTCCTCTGAGTTTTGGCTTGGCCATATGGCTTCATTTTTCTGCAAATAAGCATTTTCCCACATGGAAGGGGAGAGAGAGAGAGAGAGAGAGAGAGAGAGAGAGAGAGAGAGAGAGAGAGAGAGAGAGAGAGAGAGAGAGGTGGAACAATTTTCTCAACTGTTAATATATATATATTTATTTCAGCATTTTGTGGGGGTACAAATGTTTAGGTTACGTGTGTTGCCTTCCCCCCTTTCCCCTTGGAGTCAGAGTTTCAAGCGTGTCCATCCCCCAGATGGTGCACATCACACACATTATGTATGCATATACCCATCCCCTCCTCTCCCTCCCATCTGCCCAATGCCTGATAAATGCTATTTCTGTATGTCCGCTTAGGTGTTGTTCAGTTAATACCAATTTTCTGGTGAGTACATGTGGTGCTTATTTTTCCATTCTTAGGATACTTCACTTAGTAGAATGGGTTCCAGCTCTATCCAGGAAAATACAAGAGGTGCTGTATCACCTTTGTTTCTTATAGATGAATAGTACTCCATGACATACATATACCACATTTTATTAATCCACTCATGTATTGATGGGCACTTGGGTTGTTTCCACATCTTTGCAATTGTGAATTGTGCTGCTATAAACATTTGAATGCAGATGTCTTTTTTATAGAGTGTCTTTTGTTCTTTTGGGTA
>CAUYRT010080394.1:0-26808 GCA_963574885.1 Lepilemur ruficaudatus | reverse complement strand
GGAGGCCGAGGTGGGAGGATCGCTCAAGGTCAGGGGTTCGAAACCAGCCTGAGCAAGAGTGAGACCCTGTCTCTACTAAAAATAGAAAGAAATTAATTGGACAACTAAAAATATATAGAAAAAATTAGCCAGGCATGGTGGCGCATGCCTGTAGTCCCAGCTACTCGAGAGGCTGAGAGCAGGAGGATTGCTTGAGCCCAGGAGTTTGGGGTTGCTGTGAGTTAGGCTGAGGCCGCGTCACTCTAGCCTGGGCAACAGAGTGAGACTCTGTCTCAAAAAAAAAAAAAAAATGATGAATCCATGTTAAGATGAAGCCCATGCAAGGATACTGGTTTTAAGAAAGTTGTTTCCCTGCTATGTTGTGATTCTAAACCGAAGGGCTACCAAAGAATACAGTTTTCCCTCATTCTTAAGCCTGTTATAACTAATATAGACTCATGAAGTCATTTGAATTTCCACAGGAAATTTTTGGCATAGGTAGCCAAAGTTGCAATTATCCAGGGTTTATATGTTAATATTTTAGGACTAAAAGTAAACTGAGAGAGAACAGCTAATTCAACACTTCTTCCCATCAAAGCCAAAAACAGGGAAAGGTCTCGTCACTTGTTTGCTTGGCAGAGAAAAAAGGAAGCAGACTCTCCACTGCTTCTCAAACATTTTAACAACTTCTGTTTTCTTAGCAGAAAAAAAAGAAAAAGACTAAGAGAAAGTATAAGATTCAAGAGACATGTGGTTGGAGATAAACAAAAGGTCACGAGGAGATGATGATGGTGATTCATTTATTTTCTCAAAACTATTTGTTGGACACCAAAGGAGTCCAGGCACTCTTCCAGGCTAAGGGGACAGACAGTTCTTTGCTCATTCCTGGGCCAACAGTAACGAGCGAAGCACTCAAAGGCTGGCCCTCACGAAGCTCGCTTTCCAGTGGAGGAGATGGGTTTCATGCTCACACACACACGTATGTGGGCACACTCGCACATAAAACCAAAGTGCCAACTGAGGTGCTGAGACATGCAGAGACACTATCAAGTGTAAGAAGATGAAAATGAGGATGTCGTTGGTGATGACGGCAATAAGCCGAAGAAGTGGAGTCAACTCCCGAGGCAGTCCTGCTCAGCCAGGCTACCGGTTTACATGGGCGCTGGGGACCACACTTCTAACAGCTCCTACTCTGCACCTGCCCCATCCTGAAGGGCACTGAGTATGCAAAAGCCTCTTTGCGTGCACCTGCAGGGGACCTGGCCGGGGACCTGCGGGTCTAGCATGGAAGAGCTTTTTGCATGTTCTTGTGTATGTTTCTGATGCCTCTAGGTCCTCCTTGGTGTACGATGGCTTTGTGAAGAACACACCACCTTCTAATCCAGGACAGACCACAGCTAACCTATTGAGGGTCCTGCCAATGTGAGGGGTCATTATGAAGGATCTCAGTGACTTCCAAGAAGAAAGCTCTGTGATTCTATGGTTGGGAGCTAAACTACCATTGCTGTTATAAAACCCCACCCAATGTCTCTAACACCCCTCCCACTGGGCATAGGGGTCTACATGTGACCCTCCTCTCAAGTCCGGACTCTGTGAGGCTCCTTGACCCGAGGAGCACAGCAGAGGGGGGTGCCCAGGCCTTAAGACGCTGGTAGCTGTCATTCCTAGAATCTCGCCATCACGGTGTGAGATAGCCCAGCAGTCATGGGCAGGGCCACCTACAACTGTTCTGGGTGATGGCCCAAGCGGGGGCCCACCAGCAACAGCCCCCAGATGTGCTGAATGCCTGAACCCTCAGATGACTGCATCCCAGCGTCAGTCACCCTCAGCCTCTGCCCGTAGAGCAGAGACAAGCTGCCTCGCTGAACTCTAATCAAATTGCAGATTTGCGAGCAACATAATGCTGTTTTTTTAAGCCACCAAGTTTTAGGTGGTTTGTTACTGAGCCGCAGGGAATCAGAAGAGCCGTCTGGCCCCGTGGAGGCTGACCATCTCTCGCGGGGCCTCCACAGCATCCAGTGTCCTGTTGCAAATACCAAGCTCCCACTTCCTCCCTTCCCCAGTCCCACTATCCCTTGTTAATATTTGCAAATTAAGCAGCTGTCTGGCCCTTTTGCAAAATAGGCAATGTTTGCTGTCATTTCTAGGAATGATGAGAGAAAGAGGGGACAAAAAGAGGCAGCGTTTGAGAAATGTCTTGCCCTTGCTCCAACGAGCAGCTCCTGTGCAGACCCGGCCCGAGAGCACCGGAGCAGGCCGAGTCCCTACCGTGCGCAGGTTAGCTGGCGCAGGTCCTCGGTGTTAGTGCAGCTTTGTGTGACCTAGGGGGGCTCTGACAACGCGACACAGTAGCCCAGCTTAGAGTAAAAGGACTTCTCGGCAATGTGTTCTGTGTCTGTGGGAGGCTGTTTCATTCCTCCCGGTGCTGGGGGCCTCTGCCGACCGGCTGCATACGCAAAGGCTCTTTCTGCTGCCATCTCGCCTGGGCCATTTGCCCTGACGCTCTCAGTATTGATGTCTGGAGTTCCCCTTTCTCTCTGAGATTTTGCTTCCTGGTGAACTGTGTGATTTGATCCTCCCGCCCAGCTTCTCACAAGCGGAAGAAACAGGAGAGGCGGAAGCCACCACGGGCCAAGTCCACCTAATCCCCTAAGGTGAGCAGGCATCCACACACACACACACACACACACACACACACACACACGCACACACGCACACACGCACACACGCACACACGGCTCCCCCACTGCCCCAGGCAGTGAGAGCTGTCTCAGAGCCCTCCACCCCAACCCTCCTCCTCCAGCCCAGGAAGGCCTCTCCTCAGGAACCAATCAGCTGTGGTAGCTTGGACCCCTGGCCCTGTGACAATCCCCCACCTGCCCCAGGGTCTGGTTTATAAGACAGAGCTTCCGGTCCCAGCCCCACAGCTTCCAGCTATGTGAACTTGAGCCCGGCTGTTCTCCTGTATAAAAGCAAGTCAAGGGAGCTCCCCCAAAAGGCTATGAAGATGAAATGAGTCTGTATTTGAACATGTTAAAGCTCTATACACGTATTGGGTCTTCCTTCTTGCTTCTCTGGGAAAAAGAAAATCCTTTATGTATTCATTTATTCATTCCTTTATTTCTGTTCATGTCTTTTCTGCCTTCCTGGGTGAATTTCTGGACATCAAGAGTCGAGTCCTACGCTCCTTTGTTGCCTCTTGCCTCCTGGCCCCCAACCCCATCTCAGGCCCCTGCCCTGGGGAGGACTAGCGGGGCGCATGGCCTTTGAGCCCAGTGTGTGGAGGACACTTGAGCACTCTGCAAGGGGATCCAAAGACGGCAACCGTCCTTCCCTCTCTTGTCCAGCCTCCTCTCCACGCCACGGGCATGTTGAAGAGCAGCCCCATGATTGTAGGAATCTGCTTCCCAGCAGCTCTAGGGACCCTGCCAGCTCATTTCTGGGAAACCCTATTTCCTGAGCAGTTGAGAAGCACTGCATTGCATGGGGCTTTGTGACCGCAGGGGACACTGCTTCTGCTGAGAAACTTCAGAGGGGGCCCTGCAAAACTTCCCTCCTCAGAAATGCCACAGGGGGCCTGGTTTGAGCCTTAAGTTAAAGCGGACAGTGCAGATTTCTGTCCCCAAACCCCAGTTTGTGATTTTCTACACACAAAGTATTCTTTAAAAGAGGACAACAATATGGCTATTTCTGGAAAGTTCCAATAAATATAAATCCAGGAATGCCTCACACAGTGGCCATTCCCAGAATAAATGGGAAGCAATAAAGCCCTTTGCTTGTTTGCTTTAAGCAAACCAATCACAGAAAATGACTTGGACTCTGTAGGGACTCAAGATGGTCCCCAGGCAGCGTGGCCATCAGCATGCGGTGTTCTCTCGCTAGCACGGACCTCACGCACCCAAGATCGATGACAAGCAGCTGCAGGAAAGAGGCTTTCGCTGCTGTCACTGCTCTGTGAGCCTCTAGGGTTAGCTCCCAGCCGGCTTTTGAAAAAAATGTGAAACATTTAAACTTGTATCAAAGACCGACATTAAATTTCAAATGTTAAAGTAAGAAAACTACTTTTATCTTCTGTTTAACAGTTTGCAGTTGACAGGGCACTTTAAAACATGTTATCTGATTTTAGCTTTATCATACCATAGAAAAAAGGTTTTGTTGTTATCCCATTTTACAGATGAGGAAACTGAGGATCACTGCAGGAAACTGATACAAGTGACACTGCTGAGATTCAAATCCTTTTCCCTTCACGCTTCTTATTACAGAAGAATGCATTCTCACCATTGCTGGCAGGTTTTAAAATCACTTCCCAGTGTTGGCATGTCACTGTACCCAAATTTCAACCTCAGAGACTTTCAACTTTGATTCCTACTTTTGTCCCCAACCTAGGAACTCCTCTGTCTTCGTGTCTTTCCCCAAGTGGTTGGCCCCTGGGAAACAGTCGGTGGCATGGGTGGGAATGCAGGAGGAGGGCTGGTGGGCTGGGGTCTGGCTGTGACTTACTAATGGCATGAGCTCAGACACATATTCAGCCTCCCTGAGCTCTGTCTCCCCACCTGTGGAACTGGGGCACTAAAAGATTGACAAGGAACACATGAGGTGAGGTGATGTCAGCTTCCTGGTGCCAGGCCTGGCCCAGCTCTGGCTGCTGCCTCTAGTTTCTCCCCTGACATTGCCCACCCACCCTTCCAGCATATTCTCCTCCACCCACCCCCTCCCCCTATAGATACAACTCCATCGAGGAATCGTCCAAGCAATGCTCTCCCTGCCCACTTCTGAGACTGCAGATGGCGGCGCTCGGGACAGACGAGAACGGACCACACCCTGGTAATGAACTTGCCTAGATATTCATGATTGTGTGACCTTTCACTAGACACTTAACCTTCCCAGGACTTTGGTGAAAATCATATTATACAGAGTTTGTGAGAGCACTTTGTACCTTGTAAAACCATATACAAATCTCTGTTGTTACTACCGATGATACAGTTTTTAATTCCCTTGCTGGCGACACTGTTTTCCCTGGATCATAAATTCCTCAAGAGGGCTGTGTACTTTGTACAGTAATTCATTCTATTCCCCATAAGTGCTTGATGGACATTTTTGATGATGACGGCCACGTATGCAAACCTGCAACATGGACCATATAATCGGCCGGCTTTTCTTTTTCAAGGTGTGGATAATACAGATATCCAAAACCATTTAGGTTTAGTCACCTAGTCACCTTCAGATATGCAAAGTGTGTAGACCCACGCCATCTGTTCAATCCTGATTTTCTTAGCATGCGCCTATAGAGACATCTGGGCTACACTGATTTCATAGATGTTTCCCCCAAACGCTCCGACATCGAAGCAATCTACTTCAATGTTTTCAGATAGTTTTTTTCCACGATTCCTTGGGGGCCTTCTCTCAGCAGGCAGGGGGTTTAGTGCAGCGGGTCGGGGCTGCACACACCGAGGCGTCAGCACGTGCTGTGCGGCTGCTGGCAGCTGTTGCCTGCTCTTATCAGGAGTAACTGGTACCTCTCTCCCCACGTAAACAGTCGGGGAGAGGGAAGGAGAAAAGCCTTAAATATTTGCTTTCCTTTACAAGACCACCTACAAACTGTCGTTGAGAGCCTGCAGGCTAAATAATCTGTCACGAGCGCAGCACTGGGCAGATATAAACACCCAGGTACTCTGCCGAGCAGTAGCCTGGGGTCCCAGATGTTTGTGCAGGTGTTCTGGAGAGGGAGAGGGGTATTGCCCACCTCTGCCCTTCATCTTCACCTCCTGTTCTGTTTTTGTTGTTATCATGGAGAAGTATTTTACCAAAAATTGTTTGGGTTACAGAAGGTGCACATGAACGAGTCAGTGGGTGGATTTTACAATTTACAAAGTCGGGGGCTCCTCCCCGTTTCAGGAAAGGACACGGATACTGTAGTGGTGGCCTGCATGGGCTGCAGGGGGCTGTCAGAAGGAGAGTCACAGAGCCTCAGCATCCACAGCTTCTCTGAACCCAGGGTGGGCGACCAGCAGAGGCAGGAGGAAGGGTCAGAGCTGAGCAGGCTGGAGCTCACTTCAGCCTGCGCCCAGTGTGCAGTTCACAGTGGAGATCCACAGGGAACGAGCCCTCCCTGGAGAATATTTGGAAACACGAATGTGTTTGACTCGTGCACGGGGTTTCCCTCTGGCTTCCCTCTGGCACAGGCTGGTGCAGCAGCTGGGTGGGGTCGGTGGTGCCACTGCACCTCCCACCATCTCCCCGCCAACAGGGAGCTATTTCTGAGGAAATGCTGGAAAAGTTAGCATCTTCTAATCTTGATGCTTTTCCTAAAGGCCCATTGGAATTTGCAAGTGATTATTGGGATAGAATGAAGAGAGATCTGTTTGACCCTTTTTAGACCTACCCTGCAGATTCCCCTATACCAAGAGGTGAGCATCTTGGCTTTGGTCAGTGTCTGGAGAGGCTGATGGGAGTGGGACAGAGAAGTTCTATCAGGCCATCTCGCCACAAGTAAACCCCTTAGGGCAGAAGCTGAGCAAGACCCTCCATGGTCTTCTTCAGCAACTGCACTCCGTGCCCTCCTTCCTTAGCTCCGGGACCCCCCACCTCCCGAGCAACCTCTTCCTCCAGCAGCCTCCCAAGTGCCTGCCCTAAAAATAAGCTTTCATGGGGACACCAGCACATCAGCCTTCTACTCAGAGATGTCACCTCTACAGGCCACCTTGGGAACCCTCACTCCCTGCAATACCAGACTTGTCCCTGTGTCTGCAGCACTGCTCCAGCTGGCCTGGGACACACAGATGCTCTCCCATCCCTGGGAGCCCTACATGGGACCCATACACTGTCACTGACTTCACGTCTCCCCACACCCCAATGAGACTGGCAGGTAATAAGTATCATTACTCTCTAACTCAGTCTTTCAACGAGTTTTTAAAAAATTAAGTTAAAGGCATTAGGGTCAGCAGTTTGGTCAAACTGACCTTTTAGAGTAGGCCATGAGAACTAAAGAATGTTCTGAGCTCAGCATCTGGCACATGCTAAGTACTCAGTAAGTGTTATCAAGAAAAACCAACCAACCAATCAGACACATAAACAAAAAAGCAGTTGCAGATCTCAGAATTTTTAAGAGACCTTGATCTGAGTTCATCACTTACCACCTTACCACCTCCATGGGCATTTAGGTGTTTGGTTTGGTTTTATCCCCAAATCTAAACCCCTGGTTTGTTTTTAAATTGTCAGTAAGGATTTAAACATCTGGAATATGGTTAGAATACAGCCAGCTGAGATTTTATGTCCCCTCCCCATTTTCTCTGACAGGAGGTGACTCCCCTGCATTTCCTCTCCCTCACCCCTCCGCCATGCCAATGTCCCTGCTGTGTCACCAAGGGGAGGCGTGAAGCCTCAGCAGTCCACATGGCAGGCTGAGGTGGCCGAAGGACACTGCTGCCCAGCCATCTGCACCCAGCGGGTTTGGAATACAGTCTGTCACAACTCTTCTACATGTTGCTTCCCGAGGGACAGCGTCACCCTGTTAGGCTGACCTGAGTTTACATTCCTGAGCTCAGCCGGGGAGCATGTGTGTGATCCCCTTTGGCAAGGAGAACTCTTCCTACTAGAAATGCAGCTGTTGCTTTGGCCCACCCAGCGGATCAGCCACACCAGGGTGCAACAAGCTAACGAGAACTGCAACTCCAGGGGGGGCTCACCTTGGGCCCAAGCCACAAACTTCCTCCCCTGAACCTTTGCAATGGCCCCAATGGGCCTCCCAACTCCTGCTAGCTACTGGGCAATCTGCACTCTTCACTACAGCCATCAAGACCTTCATTGCTTCTAGAATATGAGCCTGAAAGACCCGTGGCCCTCACGGAATTTGCTCCACAACAATGCTGCCTTTCAGGGCTCATATTGTTCCCACATCAGGACTTCTGTATACATTCCTCCCTCCTTCTTGGAAGGTTCTTTACCTCCCTGCTCCCCCACAGTTAACTTCCCTGATCTTCCAGGTTTCAGTTCAGCTTCATTTAAGGAAGATTTCTCCAACCCCCAGGCAGGGCCAGACCTCAATGTATACCTTGTAGTACTCCACGACGGCATGTCGTCACGGTCCCTAAACCTGTATTTCACTGCAGCCCTGATCAACACCTGCCTCAACCCCAGCACTCGGCAAGCGGCACGGACGCCAGTGGTAGTCCAGTATGCAGTAGGCCCTTTGGTGGGGGAGGTGGGCAACGGTGCTTAGAAGTGTGTGTTCTCAGGAGTGGGTCCTGGGGGGGGAGCGTGAGGACACTTAGCATCCGTGGATTTCATTCCCTTTCTGCAGTAGAGATGATAATGCTAAAAATGGTCTCTCCCTCATCATGGTTGTGAAATTTTAAAAAGTTAATAGTTAAAAGCATTAAAAACAATGAGTGAAACACAGTAAACACTGTATAATTGATGTAATAGCATAGTAACACTAAGATGGTGAGAACGGTGACGATAATTGAATTCCCAGTGGATTAAAGGCCTTCGGGTAAACAGTAAAACCATAAAGTTAACGGGAACACTATATATAGCTTTGTTACCTAGGAATGAGGAAGGACTTCTGAAATCAAACTTAAAAAGCACAAACCATAAGGCAAAGGAGGGAGAGACAGAGAGATTTAATTACTTAGGAGAAAATTAAAAACTTCCGTTCAGCAAAGGACACCATGGACAAAGCTAAGACACGGATGACAGATGGAGACGTTATTTTTCTTCTAATGGCTAAAATTAACAAGGAGAGACTCATATATTGCATATGCAAAAGCTCCTATAAATTAAAAAAAACAAAAACAAAAAGAAACAGGAACCCCAAAAGAACAGGTAAAAGAATTCTCAAAAATACAACCCACATACGGAAGGTGCTCAGACTCACTAGTAATCAGAGAAATACAAATGCACAGCGATGCATGTCCACTGCACACCTGCCATTCGATGGGCAGGCGGGGGAGAAGGATGGTGCTGCCGCGTCTGGGTTGCGGTGGGAGGTGCAAGCCCCTCCTGCTCGTATGAGGAGGACGGAGACCCGCCGCAAGCAATCGGTCTGCCTGAGCACCATCCTTGGATATCCTCCGGCACCTGGCCCTGGTCCAGGAGGACTGACAAGATGCTCCTTTGCCAGTCTCAGCGGAGTGACCAGGACAAAGGCAGGGAGCCCCTGGGACTCTGCACAGCCATTCAGAACAGCAGACAAGATGCGTGCACCAAGCAACCTGGACCCGGCGTCAGCCCAAGGCAAGGCAGGGATGAGTTCTCTAACAGGACACTGTCCACATCCATTTTAAATGCATGCAAAAAACCAGCATATTTCACACGATACACACACACAGTGTGAAATATGGCTGCCCATGGGAGAAGGGAGCTGGAGCAAGAACTGGGAAT
This sequence comes from Lepilemur ruficaudatus, assembly GCA_963574885.1. NCBI lineage: Eukaryota > Metazoa > Chordata > Mammalia > Primates > Lepilemuridae > Lepilemur > Lepilemur ruficaudatus. The sequence continues at coordinate 17,448 of CAUYRT010080394.1, read as the reverse complement.
TAAAATGGGTCTTCTGGCCAGGGGCGGTGGCTCACGCCTGTAATCCTAGCACTCTGGGAGGCCGAGGCAGGTGGATCGCTCAAGGTCAGGAGTTCAGAATCAGCCTGAGCAAGAGCAAGACCTTGTCTCTACTAAAAAATAGCAAGAAATTAATTGACCAACTAAAAATATATAGAAAAAATTAGCCGGGCATGGTGGCACATGCCTGTAGTCCCAGCTACTTGGGAGGCTGAGGCAGGAGGATCGCTTCAGCCCAGGAGTTTGAGGTTGCTGTGAGCTAGGCTGACGCCACGGCACTGTAGCCCAGGCAACAGAGTAAGACTCTGTCTCCAAAAAATGAAAAAAAATAAAATAAAATGAATCTTCTTGGGGCTATAACCATGTGACAGCCTGAAGACTGAGTAATTCAATTCTAGGCCTTTGGAGTTAAAAGGAAAAAGGCGGAAGGGGGGATGTAGAATAAATAAATATTCTCTAGAAAAGTTATATTGATTTATACTGAAGCACGTGGTGCTCTTGAAGGTGAGCTACTTCCTCCATGAGATTATGCCTCATCACGGCGACCAGGAGTGTCCCCTCTGCCATCCTCCTCACTATTAGTCACACAACAGCCCCCGTGTAAAAGCCACAGCATCACCACAGACACCCCCAACACACACCACATACAATCTCACATGGTTCCTGCCACTGCCGCTGGCAGGTCTCCCCGCTCCAGCCCCTCCTGCGTCCCCACAGGACCATCTTCCACAAAGTCGCAAGATGATTTGATTGTGTTACTTTCATGCTTTAAACCTCTCTGTGTCTCCTGAATCAAATTAAAATCCTCAGCAAAGCAGCCCAGGCTCACCGCAATCTGACACCTTCCTGTCCCTCCAGCCGCATCCCCCCACCGCGCCCACCTAGACACGGCCACGCCACTTCTCCATTCCTCGCCCTGCACGCGCCGCTCCCTCCCCATCCTCCAAGATTCAGCTTGGAAGTCTTCCTCACACCCTCCCTGGGTAGAGCTTGAGCCACCACTATGTCTTGTGCACACCTGAGCCAGCCTCCAAAACCAGGTTAGTTGCCCTCCCCACGGTTCCTGTAGCCCCTGCGTTTGCCCAGATTATGGCACTGTGGGGTCATTGCTTGGGTACTGTCTGCTTCCCTTTCAGATACAAGTTCCTTAAAGAAAGAAGAAGACCTCACTAAAAATTAAAGTCCCAGCCCCTAGCATAGTGCTGGGCATGTAGCAGAAGCTCCGAAGGTGTTTGCTGAATAGAGGAATGAGTGGATGAATGAATCACGCATACCCGCTGTCACAATGAGTTCGTACATCTCTGTCCCTCGTTAGGAGAGGTGGCTCTGGAGAGCAGGGAGGGTCTTATTCCTCTCCGCATCTCTGGTGTCTGGATGCAAGCTGGCCTTTCGCAGGCAGGGGGAGGGTGCTGCGCTCTGGCCATTCCAGTATCTGGACAACTCACAGCCCCTGTTTCTCTGAGACCCTAACAGGAGCCAGGGATAACCTACAGGAAGCCTGGAAGACTGGGGCGGCGGTGGGGGGTGTCTTTGGAGCCCACACTCATTCCTCACACAGCTGACTCTAGGATTCTCCCAACTTCAGAGTTCAGACATAGGGAACCAACAGAAGCCAGGGCTCATCTGGACGTGTACACACCGAGGATGGATGTGTGTGTGTGTGTGTGTTGCCACACATGCCAAGGAGGGACTGTGGGCGTCTGGGTGATTGGGAAATGGAAGGATCAGTGCACCAAACAGAACCGCAGGACCCAGGAGAGGGCATAGCAGCTTCAGGGTGACAGTCAGTGAAGATCAAAGTCTCAACCCTGCCTGGCTCAGACTCTCCCACCAGCCCCTCTGCTGACCCTGGTATGGAGCCCTCCAGCTTGCTCTGTGGCCTCACAGTGACTCTCCTCCTCTAAAAAAAAAAAAGAAAAGAAAAGAAAAAAAAAAAAGGAAGGGAGGTGGCTAATTAAAAACAAACAAACTGCTTCTGCTCTTTCCTCAGCTCTCAGGAATCATCTCTAAGATTTAGAGATCTCTTTCTTCTAAAATCAAGAGGAACTCATTTTTCCCTACAGCCATCTCCTTGCTGCTGAAATGTATGGTCTGAATCCTTGTCTGCTGGTGGCTTTGCATGATACACTGAGAGCACTGAGCCTCGAGTCCCAGCCCTGGTCCACTATGCCCCAGTTTTTCCACCCAGAAAGAGGCAGCGCCTCCTACCAGAACTTTCTGCGGGAATGGAAATGTCCTGACCTGCGCTGTCCATTAAGGTAACACTCACCACATGTGTCTTTACAAGGTGGCTGAGCAACAGAGGACTTAATCTGTAATTAAATTGATTCATTAATATTTAATTGACTGGACAGCACGGCTCTAAGATCTAAGCTGGCTCTAACATTACATCCCATTCTGACAAGTGCTCCCTTCATCTCTCTAGCTCTCACGGGCACTTTCTCCATAGATTGACAACTTGGCTTATTTATTTTATGTGGAGCCTTTAAATATAGGACCTGGGTCGGAAAGAGCAGAGTGTCAGAGAGACAGCTTCCTTTGAATGACAATACTAAAAGTGATGTGCTGAAGAGTAGTGCCTTGCACCCACCCCCTCTTCCCTTTTGTAATCCTGCGGAGACAACGCTGTGTTGCAAAGCAAGGTCTGCTCTCTGGCCAGATCCAGACGATAGCAAAACTTTCATTTATTATATTTACTTCCTTCTGCATAGTCCTCCCTCCCTCTCAAATCCAACACCTCCCAGCCTGCCCTTTGGGATCTGTTCTGATAGCAGTGACTGTAGCTGTCGTGCTAGGACAGGTGACTCACAGGGCAGGAGCTTTGGGACCTCAGAGTTACCATGACACAACTCAGGAGACCTGGGCACACCCGGTGCTCCAGCAGGCACAGGCACAAGAGCTGTGCGAAGTCCAAGTGCTTCGGCATCCTCAGGCCCCGAACATGTTGTCGGCTGAGTGTCATCACCCTCCCCCCTCCCCTGAGGGCTGCGTGAGCCTGGTCTCTGTCCCAGAGTACTGGCTTTTCTACCCTTGGGCACATTTGCTGATTCTCCCAGATACGGGCCAATATTCCTCTCCCCAAAGGCTTCCTGGCAGACTCGGGTGGCCCTGCCTCCTCTTTTCTCTAACCCTGCCATGCAGCCATGTTCACAGGGCCACTCACTACCTCCAGTTCTGCACAACTGCTGTCTCAAACACTTATGTGCTGTCCCAGCTAGACCAGAGCCTCCCTGCAAGCAAAGGCTAAGTAATCTATTTTTTCTTTATCTGGCTGGCAGCACTCACCTCAGACTTTGCCATGTGCTACCTACTCAACTAGTACTTAATGACTGATTTATCCATCCAGAACCACTTCAAGAAAGCAGCCACACTGACTACCCTGGCCTTAGCAGTGCAGGCAGGCAAACTGACCTAACAGGGTTGAACCCAAATCACTTGTTGGGCTTTTTTTCTTGCTCTGACTACTTACTCAAGTACCAGAACATTCTGCCCAGCTCCCAGGGACCCAGCTTCGGTTGATGCTGCACAGTTCCTGATCTGCAGGGCTTCAGCAGCCACAAGGGGGAAAGCCAGTGTGACCATTCATTGTGAACGCGTGCGTGACAGCCCGCCTCGTTAGTGTAAAGTGCAGGTTCGCACTGCAGAGAACTGGTTAAACTGGAGGATTAGTCAGGTCAGTGGCCAGGACACACCTGTTCTTTTCCTCTACATTAAAAATTCCTTTTCTCTCTGCACACATTTCTTTCCTTCCAATTTCCACAAGGTGGCTAGAGGTCCTCCTGGACATTCCTTGGACTTCTTATGAACTCACCAGGAAGCTCCCTGATGGGCTTTTGAAACCAAAAATTCACTGCCTAAAATGAAAATACCCAGTACTTGGGAACATGGAACTTGCCTTTTAAAAGCCAACTTTCCTGCCACCCCCTCCATCCTTCCAGGCTGCTGTCTCTTGCCATAAATCCTTCCTTTGGACCACTCAGATGTCTAGCTCACCATGGAGACCTCCTTGGGCCCTCAAGTTGCTAAATGGCCTATACCTGGGTCAGACCTCTCAGAGGAACCGCTCTGTGACACTGTATAAAAAGGAGAAAACAGGCCGGGCACGGTGGCTCATGCCTCTAATCCTAGCACTCTAGGAGGCCAAGGCAGGAGGATCGCTTGAGCTCAGGAGTTCTAGACCAGCCTGAGCAAGAATGAGACCCCGTCTCTACTGTAAATAGAGAGAAATTAGCCAACAACTAAAAATAGAAAAAATTAGCCAGGTATGGTGGCACATGCCTGTAGTCCCAGCTACCTGGGAGGCTGAGGCAGGAGGATTGCTTGAGCCCAGGAGTTTGAGGTTGCTGTGAGCTAGGCTGACGCCACAGCACTCTAGCCCAAGCAAGAGAGTGAGACTCTGTCTCAAAAAAAAAAAAAAAAAAGGAGAAAACAACACAGTGCAAAGGCCCAACCCTTGCACGATACAGTCAGGAAGTCAGCAGCACAGGTAAGCCACTATGAAGGACCACACCAGTACCACGCCTGTGACTCCAGCACAGTCTGGTTCACAGGACTTCGTAATCTTGTTTTGGACTTCTTGGCTATAATTAACACAGGCCAACAGGACCTAAAGTTCTCCCTGGTTCTTTTGAAAATGTTCAGAAAGTTTGTGTAGGAAAGTGATACACACCATTTCTGCATTTCTGCATTCCTGCCCTGTGATGTGGCTTACAGCCCGTGAGGGTTAGTTTTATATGTAAACTTGACAGGGATAAGGAATCCCCAAATAGCTGGTAAAATATTTTTTCTGGGTGTGTCTCCGAGGGTGTTTCCAGAAGAGATTAGCTTTTGAATCAGCAGACCAAGTAAAGAAGATCGTCTCTCACCAATGTGGGCAGCATCATTCAATCCATCGAAGGGCTGAATAGAAGAAAAATGTGGAGGAGGAACGAATGCTCTCTCTCTTCTGGAGCTGGGATGTCCATCTTCTCCTGCACTTAGACATCTGAGCTCCCGGTTCTCTGGCCTTTGAATTTCAGGACTCACACAGGCCTCCCACATCCCCCGTCAGGCCTTTGGCCTTGAGTAGAAGTTACGCCATCAGCTCCCCTGGTTCTCAGACGTTTAGACTTGGACTGAATGACGCACTGGCTTTCCTCGTACTCCAGCTTGCAGATCATGGGACTTCTCAGCCTCCATAATTGCCTGATCCAATTCCCATGATAAATCTGACCTTGTATCTATATATCTGTGTGTCTCTCTCTCCATACACACACATACACACACACACACACACACACACACACATCCTATTGGATCTGTTTCTGTTTCTCTGGGGAACACTAATACAGAGACTTACCTGTTCCGAACCACTTCCAATATTCCTTCATAAAAACCCTTTGTAGAAGATACCACTTTTAATAATTTTGCGCTCTTGATGAGGACCATGATAATTCTCTTAAGTTGCTTTTTCCCTTTTGTTTTTCTACTACATGCTTCTCAAACGGGAGTGTGCACAGCCACAGGTCTGTGCAGGGAGCACACAAAACAGCAGAGTGTCCGTGGGGCATCTTCCAGGAACATCAATTCTATTATAAGATTTGAAAGAAATGAAGTTAATGTATAAGAACCACTCTTTCCCCCTCCCAACATGGAAGAAAAGGGAGAAGTGCCCCAGGAAGGCAGGCCAGTCTCCAAGGCTGCCTTGGGTGGAACAGAGGGTTGGGCTGAAGTTAGGACCAGCTGGGCCTCCCCTCTTGTCTTTCAGGTGGCTCCTGCTGTCTTTTAAAACTTAAGCTCATAAATTACTTCGGACATATGATTTTTGAAGGACACGGAGATGCCAGATACATTCATAAGCCAGACGCCTTCATAAATTGAGCCCTGGGAAGACAATGCCTCAATGCCTCCACGGTAGTTTGCGCACCTCCATCCTGCTCTGCCGAAGCGAAGCCCTCTTGGCCGGGCGTGCCCTGCACGCACAGCAGCGTGTTTGGTTGCATTGTCCCCGTGTGCAGCTGCTTGAGTCAGCACCTGGCCCATCTCCTGCACCACCTCTCAGGGCTCCATGGAGCTCAGGGTCTTCATGCTCCATGTAAAGTGCAGAGAGTGTGGCCCCCACAGCTCCTTCAAGTCCTCTCCCCAAAAAGGCAAGGACCGGGTGACTATCACATAGAGGATGACTCCCAGACTCCACATATCTACATGGGGGGGCCACCATATGAGGGGGAAAAAAAGAATAAGGAAGGAAGTAAAAAAAGGCATAACTAAAAGAATAAAGAAAATGATTTTAAAAATCAGTAAAAGAAAAAAGTATAGAGAAGAAAAGAAAAAATAACAATCAAAATAGAAAAAAAAATCAAGGAGCAAACTAGCTGTGGTCAAATCTTCTTAGATCATTAAACACCAACTTGCTGAGCTAAAAGAACCAAAAACCTATGCCCAGCCAGGAACTTACATAGGTGCTTGAAATTCCCCAACAATGGATCTTTATGAGGTCACAGCCAGACATGGACCTATCACAGCTGCGCATAATTCACAGTGGTTTACTCACTTTTTAGTCTCAAGAACACTTCACTCTTAAAAAAAAAAAAAAAAAAGACTCCAAAGTGCCTTTTGCTTATGTGGGTTGTGGGTTATAGTGATTGATAGTTACCTTATCTAGTTAAAACCAGTAGGACACTTCAGTGGCTTTTTCATTTCTAGTTTGAAAAGCTGTAATACATGTTGAATTTTAGGGAGTTTATCATGCTTAGAATATTCAATTCCTTTTTCCTTAAGCTCCAAATCATTGGTCTCAAAATGATGCTACAATGTAACTGACATCATAATACTACAGAAAATGTTCTGTTATGTAAGAAACAATAAGATACATTACTAACATCTAAAGAGCTCAGAGGAAGGCAGCTTTTATCATATTTTTCCTAATACTATGATCAGTAGATTTCTCGTCAGAAACCTTTGAGACCAGAAGGCACTGGGTTGATATATTCAAAGTGTTGAGGGAAAAAAAACTGTCAACCAAGAATCCTATATCTGTTGAAACTGTCTTTCCCAGATAAGCAAAAGCTGAGGAAATATGTTGCCACTAGACCCACCCTGCAAGGAAGAAAATCACTCAGGTTAAAATGAAAGGATGCTGGACAGTAACCTGAAGGAGTATGAAGAAATAAAAATCTCTGGTAAAGGTAAATATGTGGACAATTATAAAAGCTAGTATTATTTTAACTTTGGTTTGTAACTTCATTTTTTGTTTTCTATGTGTTTTGAGAGACTAATCATTAAAAAAAAAAACCCACAGTTATTAGCCTATGTTTTTGGACATACAACGCATAAAAATGTAATATTGTGACATCAATAACTGAATGGGGGTGAGGCTAGAACTATATAGGAGCTAAGTTTTTGCACATTATTAAAGTTAAGCTGGTATAAATTCACATTAGAGTGTTATAACTTTAGAATGTTAAATGTAATCCCCATGGTAACCACAGAGAAAATAGCTATAGGATATACACAAATGGAAATGAGAAGGGAATTAAAATGGTTCACTACAAAAAAATAAGCCAAACACAAAGAAGACAGTTTCATGAAAGAACAATATATGCAAAACAATCTTCAAGTGCAGAAGCAGCCAGGAAACCAAAAAAATGAGGCAGATAAATCCAGTTTGTCAGTAGGAAGTGATTTATTGGGAAACTTATGGATAGAAGCATGGTCTAAGGTAGCCTCAAGATAGGTAGATGTCTGTGCTGTTACTCCCCAGACCCAGGGTTTATATACTATAGGAAAAGGGTACACATGATCTATAGGGTGACATTTTAGGAAAGGGCAGGACTGCAATGTACCTAATAGCCTATTATTTGTGTGATAACATCAAGGATGTTTTGACCTAACAGCAGAATTGACAGTAAATACATGCTCCTCCACAAGGAACAATAGATAAACTGAAAATCTTACAGACTTCCCAGATCTGGGGGTAATCAGAAGTCAACATGACAGATTAGCATCCAAAATGGAGTTACTTTAGCCTCCACAGAGATGATAATGCAGGAAATGAGGAATAAAAATACTATTAAGACAAATAGCAAAATGATAGAAGTATGTCCTTCCTTTTCAGTAATTACTTCAAATGTAAATGGATTAAACTCTCCAATCAAAACACAGAGATTGGGGCCGGGCTTGGTGGCTCACACCTGTAATCCTAGCACTCTGGGACACAGAGGCGGGTGGATTGCTTGAGCTCAGGAGTTCAAGACCAGCCTGAGCAAAAGCGAGACCCCGTCTCTACTAAAAAAATAGAAAGAAATTGGCTGTACAACTAAAAATATATATAAAAAAAAGATTAGCTGGGCATGGTGCCACATGCCTGTAGTCCCAGCTACTTGGGAGGCTGAGGCAGAAGTATTGCTTAAGCCCAGGAGTTTGAGGTTGCTGTGAGCTAGGCTGATGCCACGGCACTCTAGCCAGGGCAACATAGTAAAACTAGGTCTCCAAAAAAAAAAAAAAAAAAAAATACAGAGATTGGCAGAATGGTTTAAAAACAAACAAAAAACCCCACCAGGATCCAATTATATGTTGTCTACAAGACCCACTTTAGATCCAAAGACACAAATATGTTGGAAGTAAAAGGATAGAAAAAGATATTTTATTCAAATAGTAACCAAAAGAAAACAGGGTAGCTAAAATAGACTTTAAGTCAAACAAAGTCTTAAGTCAAACTTTTAAGTCAGAAAAGGGTATAAGAGACAATAAAGACATTATATATATAGCGAAAGGTTCAATGCAACAAGAAGATACAACAATTATGAACACTTATATACCTGATAACAAGCCATCAAAATATATAAAGCAAAAATTGACAGATCGAAGGGAGAAATAGATAGTTCTATAATAGTTGGAGATTTTAATATCCTACTATCCATAATGGATAGAACAACCATCCAGAAGATAAGTAAGGAAACAGAGGACTTAACACTATAAACCAATTAGATCGAATAGGCATATACAGAATACCCAAGAATGGCACACACTTTCTTATCAAGTGCACATGGGCCATTGTCTAGGATATACCATATGTTAGGTTACAAATTAAGTCTCGGTAGATTTTAAAAGGTAGATATCATACAAAGAATATTCTCTGACCACAACAGGATGAACTTAGAAACCAATAACAAAAATAAAATTGGAAAATTCACAAATTTGTGAAAATTAAACAGCACACTCAAACAACAATGGGTCAAAGAAGAAATTCAATAACACATGAAAAGATGTTCAACATCACTACTCATTAGGGAAATGCAAATCAAAAACCACAATGAGATACCACTTCACATCTATTAGGATGTCTATTATAAAAAAATTGAAAAATAAATTGTTAGCTAGGATGTGAAGAAATTAGAATCTTTGTGCACTGACAGTGGGAATGTATAACATAATGGTGCGGGCACTGTGGAAAACACTATGGCGATTCCTCAGAAAATTAATAATAGAATTATCCTATGATCCAGCAATTCCACATCTAGCTATACACCCAAAATAATTCAAATCAAAGGCATAAAAAGATATTTGTACACCTATGTTCATAGCAGCATTATTTCACAATAATCAAAAGGTGTAAGCAACGCAAGTGCCCATTGACAGAGGAATGGATAAGCAAAATGTGGTATATCCATACAATGGAATATCTTAAATTCAGCCTTAAAAAGCAGGGAAATTCTAATGCATGCTACAACATGGATGGACCTTGAAGACATTGTGCTAAGTGAAATGAGCTAGTCACTAAAGGACAAACAACGTATAATTCCACTTATATGACGTACCTAGAGTAGTCAAATTCATAGGTACAGAAAGAGCAAGGTGGGGATAAGAGTTATTGCTTAATGGGTATGAAGTTTTAATTTTGTAAGAGGAAAATGTTCCGTGTGGATGGATGGTGTCAATGATTGCATGACAATGGAAATATACTTAATGCCACTAAATTGTGGAATTAAAGATGGTTAACATGGTAAATTTTACGCTATGTATTTTACCACAATTTCAAAAATAATTTTTAAAAATGTTTCATAATTTTTTCCTATCAGTAGCTTGCATTTATTGAGTGCTTTCTATGTAGCAGCCAGGTGCTCTTCCAAACACTTTATCTCTGCTATGTTACTTAATTTTCATAGCTATCTTATGAGGTGTGTATAATCATTATCCCTATTTTTCAAAGTAAAGAAACTGAGACAGAAAAAAGTACCGTATGCAAGGTCAGAACTTGTTAATGGTGGATCTGAGGTTTGAACCCAAGCAGTACGATTCCAAATTCCTCATTCCTAGCCATTATTCTATACTGCTTCCAAAATGAGTGAGCAATTAGTACTTTATGATTACTAATTGTTAAATTATTATTGATTTAGTTGTCATCAGATGATCTTAAATCAGTTGCTTTGCAACCCTGTCTTTCCTCACACATAAAACTAAAATTCAGAACCTCCTCATGTGGTATGGACTGCCTTTGCACAACCGCGGTAGCAGGTGTCGCAGCTGAGTCAGGGCAAGTTAGTCTCCTACATGGTGAAGCTCAGACTCACGCACTCAGAGGGTCTGCTAAGATTGCATTCCATGACATTAAAAGCCCAATTTGTTTAAATACCAACTCCACTACTTACTTGCTGTGTGATCTTGGGCAAATGACCTGACTTCTCTGTGCTTCCGTTTTCCTATCTAAAAAATGGAAATAACACCTTTCTTACACAACTGTTATGAGTGGGAATCACTTGTCCTCAGGTCTCCCCGGCCTGTGTATATAAATGAGATCACATCAATTTTCATCTGCAAATTTCACTGGCTTAGGGCCCCCAACAGTTCATCAGACAACACAAGCTCTGAATTCATTTTGGACTCAGCATGAGACTAAATATGTCAATATGAGATGTACACACACAGGCAGATCCAGGCAGAATCTGCAAGGCCATATATGGTATGTGCTAAGTAGACAGTAGCCATTGTTTTTATGGCTTTAAATGGCACAGCAAGTCAAGGTGTCTACATTAACAATCTTGTAGTTTGGATCTTATTTTCTGACTAATTCTCACCCATATAAAATGGGAAACCTCCTGGAGAAAACTTTGAACAGCAGCATGCATATTCCTGGGGGAATCCAAGGCCCACACAAGCATTTTAAGGGAATCTATTTCCAGATTCCCCAATTTCCCTAATTACCCTTTCCTAAAATGGATCTGCCTAAAACGTGCCTGTAGAGGAGGTATGGTTCCCCTTGGCCACCACCCCACCCAAAGCTGCCCTTCCACCATCTTGTTTGACACGTTGTTGCCAAGGGACATAAACCTCCCAGGTGCCTACAGGATCATTTAAGGGAAGGACTGAGAAGGGCGTGGGGTGGAGGTGGGATTCTTTTTATTTTCTAACACAACTGAAGAAGGATCTTATCCTCTATGCTAATAGAGCATTAGAAATCATTTTTGATGTTGAATTGTTATGTAACCACGTAATTTTGTTGTATGTAATTCAGAAAGAGTTCAAAAAATTGAAGGGAATTTGCAACTCCTTTCATTTCCATCCCTTCATACGACCAATGTTCGGTGCTCTTTACTTTTATAAAGAGAAAAAACTGGAACAGAATTAATGCTGAACTGTGTCTCATTCTTACATAGGCTCATTCACAAATACCTATACTAATAACTTTTTAGAAGATCTTCCATTAAGGAAAACATTTTGAATTAAATTTTAATTTTATCTCTTATTTATATTTATCAAAGTGTGTACTATATTATTGTTTTGATCAATTGTAATGAGAATGTAATCCAGAAAAGGAAAAAAATAAGTTGATAATTAAGCTTCATGGTAACAAACATATTCACATTTTAAAATTTTAACTTATATTTATTTGGTAGAGAACTAAGATACAACGATCAACAAAATATCATAATTTGAGGATGAGAATCAGAATATATTTCAGGATGAGGAATGAAACGAAAATAGATATACAAAGACAAAAGGAAATGTGGCCGGGCGCAGTGGCTCACGCCTGTAATCCTAGCACTCTGGGAGGCCGAGGCGGGCGGATCGCTCAAGGTCAGGAGTTCGAAAAAAGGAAACAATGGAAAATTTCAAACTATTGATGAATAATTTGATCATATATCCATGAAAGTGGATATTGGCAATGATCAAATCACTATGATTGCGCTGAAATCATTCAAAAGAATGATTTAACAGTTTTATTTTATAATGTCAACCTTTACAATATGTTGAAAATTCTTCATGACTATTCAAACTTATATGAAAAATGTTAGATGTCAACACAAAAATATGCCAGGAGTAATTTTACAAAGCATAGTTTTGCAAAAAACACAACAATTTAGGGGGTACATGAACAAAAAGTTTGAAGATCACTGACCTAGAGTCATTCTTGCTTCAGCAAATGACCTAGCAGAATTGGCCTGCACTTCTAGGACTGCGACTTGCATTTAGTGCATCTCTACTCGGGGTCGCCAGCCAAAGGCACGCTCCAGGTGGCCTGGTGGGCCTTCTCACAGTGCTTGGAGAGTGCGTGTGTGAGTGTGTGGTCAGCGGCATGTGTTGGGTGTGAATTTTCTTGTGTGTGTGTGTTGGGGTGGGGTGCCTTGTGTGTTGCTGTGTATATGTGAATGTGGTGGTCTGTGTGCATATTGGGGGTGCATGTGTTGGTGTCTGTGTTGGGGTGCGTGTCTGTGTGTGTGGGGTGTGTGTGTGTGTTGGGGTGTATGCACCTGTGTGTCAGTCTTCGTGGAGCGCGGTGGGTAGGGGTGTGAGGTGCGGGAAGGAGCAAGGCCTCCTCTCGCTTCCTCTCCTGGTGGATCCTCATCTCTCACTGGCCGGTGGGGGTAAGTCAGGCTAACCCCTGAGTCCACAATGCCATCTCTGGTTGTCAGGTTTGAACCTGGAAGGGGGAGATGATATGAAAATACAGCTTGAGAGTTTGTTTCATGATAAGCTAACAACTGTCAAGGAGAATTGTGGCTTCCTTACGGTAAAGGCAGGGATGTACAAAATCCCCAAGTGAGGAAATAGTTGTAAAACACAGAGCTATCTTTAATCCACTTTGGTTTAATAGTCCCTCTTGAAAGTGTGTCCTTACCATATAAGCCATGTCAAATGCTATCGCACACTTGAACCCAGTGTTGACTTCACACAGCTGAAACCCCGGCGGGGAAATCGAGTCTTTAAATCCTCTTTCGGATTAATTGCATCAAGAGTAGCATTCCTTGTATAAGAGGATAAAAGGAACCCCCCAAAGGACTTAAACATCTAACAGGGAATCTTTTCAAGGAGTAGGGGGCTGTCAGAATTGTGTATTTGATGTCACAGCAAATTTTATTCTTCACATCCAAATCCTCCCACCCGGGTTTGAGAGGAGACATCTTTTCCGACAGACTGCAGGGAACACAGACCAAGGCAGCAGCCTGGTGTCACCTCCATTACTCTCCCTGTGATCCTCCCCCAGCATGTTGCCCTCCCCGGGCCACTCTGAGAAAATCCGGCATACCCATGTTGCTGCAAACAGATAAATTCACATTTTCAGCATGGCAAAAGGGTTCTGTGCTTCACAAAGGGATTCCCAGGAGGCTTCATTTAAATAGAAAATTCCTCTGGTGCATTTAAATGGATTCTATTTACAAAATATCCATAAACAGCAAAAATCTCAGGACCCATTTTTGTAGTAAGCTAAATGAAGCATCAACTACTCAGCGTGCATGGCTGAGACCTTGCTGGAGATAGTATCTCTAAAAGAGACCGTGTGCTAACTGGAGAGGATGAGGTAGCTGGAAACCTTTGAAACTGATCACAAAGAAGGGCAACCCATCTGCCAACAAAGGAATTGCGGCCGTGGGGCCTGTAGGGCCAGGCTACAGGTGGGCTTCACTGTGGCGCTCAGGCTTTTGAAGGACTTCTGTAAGAATCGTGGGCCCACCTGTCATCCCCGCCTCTCCCCCATCACTCACACTTGTCCACTCATCCTCAGTCCTGCAGGTCAGGTGGACAAGACCTTCTTGGGTCTGGCTGAAAGAGCAAACCACTCAGGCTTTCCTAAGGATAACCTGAGTCTGAGCCAACCAATAGGAAAATCAGAAAAAAAGATGCTTTTGCCACAAAGGTGCCACTTTATTAAAGTAACAGTGTAAGTATCTCCAACAGCAAAGACTAAGAACGTTCCCGCATTTTAAAGTAAATGCTACATGGAGTCTAAACATAACAGAGGAAAAGGGAACTACCCCGCTGCTATTCTCAGACACATACTCAGAAGGAAGATGTTTCTTGTCAAAAAAAAAAAAAAACGTAACTGAGAGGGCTAGGAAGGGATATGTTAAAGGACACAAAATTGCAGCCAAGTAAGAGGAATAAATTCTAGTGTACTATACCCTAGGATGACAACAGTTAACAATAACGTATTACATAGTTTCAAACAGCTAGGCAGAGGATACTGAATATTTCCGACAGAAAGAAATGATAAATGTTTGAGGTGATGGCTATGCTATTTACCCTGATCTGTTCACTATACATGATATGTATCAAAACATCACTATGTACCCTGTGAATGTGTAGAATTATTATGTATCAATCTTTTTTAAAGTATAGAAAAATGTGAGTCCCTGCAAGTGGTGACTTGCAGGGTCATATATCAAAATTTTAGCTACCTGGTCTTTGTATTGCTTAGGGAAAAGCCGTGTTCCACAGAAGGCTGCTTTCCCCATGCCAGGGAGCTCCCGGGAGGAGCAACTTTGAAAAGACGGCGAGAAGGAAGCACTAATATGTGGAACAGTGGACAGTCCCAGCTCCGTGTGAGCTGGGCGCAATCTCACAAATTGGAAAAAAGATTCTCTTCTACACGTGGGCTTTGTCACCATATGGGCTGAAGCGCTGTCTTCCCAGCTTTGCAGAAAGGCAGTCTCAAATCACGGACAGGCAGCGGTGCTGGCTCGGCTCAGCCCCAGGGTGAGCTACTTCCCACCCACAGCAATTTCCCCGGGCTGGTGAATGGGAGCCTCCCTGGTCCCACCTGCTTGGCCTGTGGTGACAATTAAATGAGAAAATGCTCTTTGCGTGTTTAGCACAGAATAAACTTAGGGGCTGCCACTATTAATAGATTGTAGTGTTATTAATAGGAATTTGCCCTGCTAACTTCACCTGCTATTTATGCTTTAATACCTGTGGGGCTTTAGTACTCTTGCCTTTCACTTACTCTGAGTGCCTGTTAATTACCTTCCTCCCTGTTCTAATTGTCCAGACAAAAGAGCCCTTTGTACCTGCACCTTCTTAGCAGGAAAGAGAAGAGCTCGTCTCCAGGTAAGGGTCTCCAGGCTGGGCTGAGACCAGCTTTGAGCAAGGGGACAGTGACTCCTTGCCCCAGGCCTCTCCTTCTCTGGAAGTCACACTGCTCATTAGCATAGCAGCCTCACTGGAAAGGATGATTTTGTTCGCCTTAGTGTTTTCCCACCAGGTTTATAAATTTCCTTCCAAGGACTTTCCTTTCTTGATCACTTTAAAAGACATTTGAACAGGCCTGGCGCGGTGGCTCATGCCTGTAATTCTTGCATTCTGGGAGGCCGAGGTGGGAGGATCGCTCAAGGTATGGAGTTCGAGACCAACCTGAGCAAGAGCGAGACCTCGTCTCTACTAAAAATAGAAAGAAATTATCTGGACAACTAAAAATATATATAGAAAAAATTAGCCGGGCATGGTGGCACATGCCTGTAGTCCCAGCTACTTGGGAGGCTGAGGCAGAAGGATTGCTTGAGCCCAGGAGTCTGAGGTTGCTGTGGGCTAGGCTGATGCCACGGCACTCTAGCTGGGGGAACAGAGCCAGACTCTGTCTCAAAAAAAAAAAAAAAAAGACATTTGAACAAAATAGTGTCATAAACAGAAAATAAACCAAAAACAAGTCATACAGACAGAACCTGGGAGCTTTCTGTACCATTCTAAGAAGTCTGGGTGGTGTTTATAGGGAGTAGATCCCTACAGAGGGTTATTGCTCAGGGATGTGGTATGATTAGATTGGCCACGAAAGCAGCCATAGGTCACAGGCAAGGAGGTGTGGAAGGGCGGGGTGTGGCAGAGGTCCCCAGTGAGATGTGGCCACAGTCACAAGTGGAGGCTGCTGAGGGCCCCAGCTGAAGACAGGACAGTAGGCTTAGAGTGATGTTTAACTGAGAGATGCTACTCAGGGCAACCTACAAGGGGATTACACCTGGCTGGCTGTGAGCGGTGTGCGGCATCCAGTCGGAGTGACCAGCGGGCTGCTTGTACCAGGCTGGGGTGACACTAGAAGAGGCAAGTGTCTGCATGGGACAGTGAGGGCTCTGCAGGAAGTGAACTTGGACTGCAGGGCACTCCAGTAGGGGTGCCCAGCAGGCAGCTTAGAGCCGAATATGAACCACTTCAAATCCTGTTTGGAAGAAGGGAAACATAAATAACTAAAGAAAAAAAAAACTCTACAAACTAAAATAATAGTAAAAAAAAAAAAAAAAAGGAATGGACTTACGTGAGAAGTCAGTGTTGGGGATGTGGGGATGATGTGGCGTCATCAGCTTAGAGTGATCATCAAAGAGGCCGAAGAGCTGCCGAGAGGGGAGGGGATGGCTGAGGAGGAGCCTGCACAGGGACAGAGGCTCCTGGTCAGGCCCACCCGGGAAGCAGCTCCCGCCAATGGGGGGCTGCGCCAAGGTGAGCACTGTGAGCGCTGCTACCCACAGAGGAGATGGAGAGGGACACGCCCATGGCATCCTACAGCCACTGGAAGGAAACCAGAGTTTTTGCCTTGAATTTTCCAGATAACGAAACTGCAGCACCGAGTACAGAAATTAACCCACATTACCCCAAATCACACTTTTTGTCAATGAGACTCACCACAGTAGCCTATAAAAGACGCGGATTCTCTCCTTGTTTGCCACATAATAAAACACCCATTGGCATTTAGCAAAGTCTGCTACCGGCACAGAGATAGTCCAATGGATGGGTGGGAGAGATTGGAGCCCAGAAATAGATTCAAGAGACATCAAGGACTTAACATACACCCGAGGTGATGTCTCAATTGAGGGAGAAAAGAATTGTTTTAATAATAAATGGTGCTGGCATAATTAGCTCTTCATCTGAAAGAAAAAGTAACTAAACATACGTCTCATGCTATACACAGAAATAACTCTCAGAGGATTCAAGACTTGAATGTTAAAAATAAACTATGAGTAATAAAAGTACTTTTAACCGAAGAGAATTTCTGTATAATCGTACAGTCTGGGTGCTCTGCCTGTGTCAGATAGGAGACCTGGAGGCCACGAAGGAAAGTCCAGACATATTTGAGTAAATAAAAATGGCAAGTTTTCATATGGCAAAAAAAGCACATTACCTAAGATAATAGAAATAAATCTACTTGGAAAAAATATTTTCAACATTTATAATGGAAAAAGGATTGGTATG
>CAUYRT010080392.1:0-39256 GCA_963574885.1 Lepilemur ruficaudatus | reverse complement strand
TAATCTCACTCTGTCTGTAACAGAAAATTGGTAGTTCAGCCTCAACTTACCCTTTCTGCTAGTCTCACTCACCATTTACACAGGGGTTCACTGCATCTCCTCAATCAAGTCTTGCCTCTGTAACTGCAGTTACAAAGGGTCTTTGGGCACCACGTTCCAGTATTCTTGACCACTGTTTTGATACGACACTATGTTCTTCTAGAACTCAGGAGGATTAACAGAGAAGATAAAATCAGAACTTAGACCTTGAGTCCTACTCCTAATTTAGGACTTGGGTCATTTTCACCATACTGCCTAGAACACTGCCTCGTGTTGCTCACAACAATTTCTGGAATGCCAAAACACTCTCTAGCAGTACAAAGGAAGGCATATTTACAAAGCAATGTTACTGAGAAACGACAAACATTAAAAAGCTCCTAAGCAAACAGTTTTAGAAAGTAAAACAAAATACTGCCAGCTTTTATTAAAATAATGCCTTAATATTTCTAGAGCATTCTACATGCATAGCCTTATTTGACCATTACTATAAGCATATGACGAAGTCAGGCTATGCCCTTGCTAATTTCCTATTCCCAAATCACCCTGATTCTTCAGTGTTTGTTCTACCTTGGCTCAATCTATATCCTATAAATAGCTTTTAGATAATTTAAAAATTTATCAGTTTCTTTGGTTTTGGTCATTCTTGGGCTGGTCTAACTACTGTACCTTTATTTACCCTTCGTGCCCCAGAATCAAAGGGTTGAGGAGACATGTTGGAAAGTGTTTAGGTATCACATAGACCATCATCACATTGACGGTGATGCTGATATTCAGTCCCAGGGATGCTAAATATCCAGTAGAAGGAACGAAAAACTTACCCTATAGCCCAAAGATGTCACCTGCTGAGACACAGTGGCAGCAACTGAGTCCCAGTTTTAACAATATTCTTTTCATAGAAAACATGGACATTGATCCTTGAGCTGTCCCTCACTAGCTCTATCATTCTGTTCAAGTCACTGACGCTTTCTGGGCCTCAGTTTCCTCTTCAGAAAATCGGGCTAAAAAATATTGTTTACTTTTGTTATTATATTTTAAATTACAGCCAGCCCTTCATGTCCAAAGGGCATTGGTTCCAGGACCCAGAAGACACTAAAGGCCACAGATACTCAGTGCCCTTAGTCAGCCCTCCATAGCCACGGGGTCCATAGCCACAGGGGGCTGAATCCATGAATGTGGAACCTACAGATATGGAGGGATGACAGTATTTTTTACTTTTATTATTATATTTATAACATATTTTTAATCTCCTATACACCTACATTTATGGAAAAACCTTGCTATTCTGTAACTTTTTAAGGCATTAGCTAAATACTGTAACTAGTTCCTTAACCTCCTAAATATTAAGGAAGCATGCTTTAAAACTCCCTGTCCTCTATCCAGTGAAGACCTCACAGACTATACATCATGAAAGAATATCAGGAGTTACATGAGATAGTGTAGCTCGGAAAACTAAAATGCAGGTAGGCATTATAGATGGAATAATTGAGAAGACTGAAATAGGTTATTTTAGCCTTGAATTTAAAAAGCATGGACTGATGCAGAAAAATGGGGAAAAAATAAAATATCAAGGGGAAAAAAATCAATGAGACCTTCTTCATTCTGAATTAATAGTAGTGAACCAGGCAGGGAAGAACTAAGACAAATAGGCAAAAGGGGAAGCACAAAGATATTACAGCTATCTAGAAAGGAAGATCTTTACAGAGTAAATCAAGAACTGTACACCATTTGCCAAGTTCAATACTTGGTATACCAAATATTGCCTATACTGTCCACTTTAGATTTTAACAGATGGTTAGCATTTTAAATTTCTTCTTTATTTCACTTTTTTCACTAGAGGTCCAGTTTCAGCCTCATTGAAAACTCAGACCAGGTGGGGAGGGGGTATATTTGAAAGTGGAGATTACCTCCTTTCATTTGTAAAAGAGAAGCTTAAAGACTGTTTAAGTTGGAGATAATGGCTCATATGAATTGTGCGTAATGTTGCATTAACTTGTTGTAATTATCATTATTAAAACTACAGCCAAACACTCACCATGCGCTCTACGGGGCATGTTAACTATATAAAAGACATCATCTGTGTCCTCTAGGAACATACCCTAAAAGTTCAAAAGCAATGAGTTCAAAGCTCACTGACACATGAAAAAAACTGGAGTGTCCTATACCAACTTAGAATTATGGAACTCAGGAATTGGAAGGTTCAGCTAAATCTTACTTTAAAAAGTAAACCTTAACAAATATAATTTGGTTTATAAGGTTAAAAAAAGTGAAGCAGGAAATATAAGAGAAGGTCATCAAGGGGTATTAACTCAAATTTTTCCTTTATCCTTGACCCACATTTTATGGCATTGAGAAATATAAAAGCTGGCTTCCCCTGTTCCTCATCCCGGACAGGAATGATCCGACCGGCACTTCCAGTTCTGGCGAGCCAGCAGCATTAAAGATGGGGGGAGATGAGTCACACCTGGCTAGGTCTTCAACTTGTTTTTGAGTCTGCTTATCCCTGCCTCTCCCGCTGTTTCTTCTGCTCCAGAAAATATGATTAATATCTATGCATTTGTAAAACTCTGCACTGTAAGCAAGGCTGAGGCTTTCCATCCCAATGAGGTGGAGGCATGGAGTTAATGAGAAGTGAGGCTGTGGGGAATGAATAGGAACATGCCAATGTTAAAGTAATTGAGCATGAATATCAAACACTGACTTGGGAATAGTCTTCATTTGCCGAGGGAAAGTCTGATCAGCTGGTGGGCAGATGGAATGTGCATAGACTTGCCCCCACTGCCAGCCCCAGAATTTCCATCACAACAGCCTATGCTTTGTTAAAACCTCTGTACCTCTGCTTTGCCACCTAGAATCGTGTTTTCCTTTCTTTCCTCTGTTTTCCTTTACTTTCCCTTCCTTCCAACCCTCCTTCCTAAGAAAGGCTTCCTCTCTCCTTTCTGCATTTATCTCATCTGTCCCCAAGCCTCAAAAAGAATTTAAAGCTTTTTGATTTCAATACCTGTTTCTTAAAAATATATACATATGTATATATATTAGGTCATTAAATATGAAATGTCCAATTTTGAAACAAAAGTTTCATTTATTATATCTCAAAGAAGAAGCAGTACAATTAATCAAAGCATGTGCCTAAACTATCTTTATACTTTTGCCATTCTAATGTTAGCTTGCTTATGCCATCGGTGAAGAAGCCTGGAGAGGGGGTGGTGATGAAATCATGAAAGGCATGTTCCACAGCTTGTTGAGCATTGAATATTTTTAACTTGCATGAAGTGGTCCGAAGTTTGGAAGGAGTCCTAGTCCGTTGGTTAGCCACATCCTTCCCAAATACTTTGTTGATATAACCAGCTGTCTGCACTGCACTGGTCCTATGACGGAACTAATATCTGAAAATAACACGAATTTCTGATGTATCCATGGCTTCACAACAATTGCTCTAAAAAAATTTTGAAAGACGATCACAAGCCAAACCAGGCATTTGAAAGAATAAAATAAAATAACAATAAAAATAAATCAAGAAGCGTCAAAGATATTAACTATCAAACTTAGTACTCACGGAAATCACACATTTCATATTTAATAATATAATATGTATAGTTTGCTAATGCCAGTTGATGTGTTGTGGCTAGAAGAATTACCAATGCCATAATTTTTATTTTCAAAACTCTGCATTGTCTTCCAAAACGAGTGAAAATTTGAATTCTTAATTTCTTTAATATACTCTTATGTGACTTATATCATTACAAATTAGATTATTTATATGTTCTTAAGTGACAAGGATCTCTGGAAGATTTGCCCAACAATAAAGACAAAAGGAACACTTTAAAAAGATGTAGATTATTAAATATTTATCTCAAGTTGTAATAAATAGGTTTATTCAGAACAGATTAATAATAATTTTAAGAAAGCTAAATGTTAAAGAAAAAAAAAACTTTGGTTCTAAAATTCTAGGAACACACAATTATGCATTTTTATAAAAATTCATTTACAAAGATGTTCTTAACAGAGAAAGAAAAGCACAACTTAAGTGTACATCAATTGGGAACTTATTAAGTGAAATAAGGTAAATTCATTAAATAAAATTAAAATGATCTGTGAAAAATATATAATAACTAATGAGGATATGGGCAACAATAGCATATAATTAAATGGGCAGATATAAACAATAACCTCAATTAAAATATATATGCTTAGAAGATTGATTAATACTTATCTGATGGTAAAATTTCTGTAAGATTGTGTTCCCATTTGTAATTTTGTAAATTACCATTTGGAATGTGTATTCCAATTGCTATAATTAAACTATAAAAAGTAACCAAATGATGAGTTTCTCAATCCCTACCTATACAAGAAGAAAATCAGAACCAACACAGGAAAAGCAATCATATGAGAAAGATCTTAATATATGGTTATTGTATATATTATAATAATAGATAATAATTTACAAATTTATAAATATAATTTATATTAAGATAAAAATATCTTACTATATGGTTTACCTTAATAGTGTAGTACTCTCTGACTTCAGGCCTAATCGAATCAAAGTCTCCACTGATGAATTCAGGCAAAAAGCTGAAAGAAACAGTTCCAAGTCAGTCAACTAGTTGGGTCTAGAGTATTTGTGAAAGTTTAAAACTGTCATTTTATCAATCATCTGCTGACAAAAAAAAAATGGCAAAGTAAAAAAATAAAAAATAAAACTGTCATTATAAGGACAGAGAGAAAACCAATGTACTCAAAACAAAAAAGAAACGCAGAGACTATTTTTAAAGTACAGAGGATGTCACTTCATGTTCTCTTGGTTTCAACATAACATGACTGAGGCAAACACATACCCAACTAATTCACTAACTCAGTCACAAGGCCAGTCAATACTTGTCTTTTGAAACAAATAGATAAAAATTTAAGAAGATTATCAGTTAAAAACCCTCCCAATTCAAAAACCCTAACATGAGCACTCATCATCTTTGCATGTTACCTTGTACACACACACAGTCCTTTACATACTGTGCCCTCCCACACGTCCCCAGCTGTCAACAGATTTGAACAGAACAAGTGATCCTGAGGACTGGTATCCTGGTTCCGAGCAGGAGTCAGTTCAAAAACATTTCCCAAACATCCCATTGACATATTTCTAGAAACAGGAGTCTTTTAGATAGGTTTGAGAAACTAAAAGAGTGACAGTCACTAAATACGGAGAGGGATTCCCAAATGTGGTTGTTTGCAGTAATATTACAGTTACCTTACTTCTTTTCCCTGCTATATTTTTTCCACAACTCATATTACAAAGCCTATCTTAGTCCATCCGTGTGAGCCACCTTTATTAATTTTACATAAAATATTTACATAACCTGGTAGAATTTCTTCCCACTTAAAACACCTGTGGAAAATAAAACATCTCCGGATTTCTCAGGATTACTGCAAAAACCTCGAGCCTCCTGAATCTCAGAAATGTGTGTGATACAAAGAAGGGAATGTTCACTTTCACTTCTTGTGGAAATATTCTACCCTTCACATACCGTGAGAATCAGAAATGTAATCATTTATCTAGTTCATTGGTTTGATTCAAAAGAATACCAAAACTTACGTCTTCTGAAAAGGTCCAAATTGTTACCTAACGAACTAGGTCTCTAGTTAAAGGGAGACTAGAAAGTTATCTCCCTGGTCAAAGAAAAATGAAGAAGCCCCAGAACATGGAGACAATTCTAGGTCATAAAATCCAAGAAACATTTCAAAAAAAAAAAAATATCCAAGACACAGGAGGCTATCTGGCTCCTGAAAGAGTTTACTAATATCCCATGGGGATTAGGATTCAGGTCCATAAAATTTCCAAGGAGACCCTTTCAGGAGGGGGAGAACACAGCTGCCATCTCCCACTTAATAAACAGAGCAAAAACAAACAACAAACACAATCACATTGCTTTATCCTTCACTTATGGACAGGCAACTACCAGCAGAGACCTGATCTAGCTCTCATCGCATGGGCCAAGGGGTTAAAAAGCAGAGCAAAGAAGACTGACGTCATAGGAAATCTGACTCAGAACACATCGTGTGTTTCTTCAGGATAAAATTAACAGAGATGAATATGAAAAAAAGTAATACTGGCCTTGTCCTTTTTTTTTTTTTTTTGCACGTTCTTTTTAAAGTTCTTAGTTGGAAATATCTCTTAGGTCAAACCCAGTCTAACTGATCTGTGTTGGGCCAACTTCTCTGAGCTCTATGTCCTCCCAGGACTAAATGATAAGACATAGCTCTACCACAAAGATCTGTACCACATAAATTGCTTAGCTTGGATGAGCCAGGCCCAATCATTATTTTATTAACCGATCCATTCCACAGATATGCACTGAACATCAACTATGTGCAAAAAAGCAAAGCCTATTTCAGAATAAGGTAGAATTGGGAAGTACTTCCATTTACAAGGTTATAAAATCACCTTGCCTGGTTTTCACATCTTTCTATAAACTTTCTTCCTCAAAATTTCCCTGCATACCACATCTATTACTTTGTATTTCAATTTATACATACTTAGGTTAACTGCCTTATACCTTACCACTATTAGGACCAAAAACAGACTATTAGTTCTTGTTCTTTATTTTTTTCCTGTTATATATAATAAATTCACTTATTAATATTTTTAAAGTTTCTTTAAAATGCTTCCACCCACCACCATTCAAACACATGCAAATTAATATTCACATGGATCACAGAATATTAAAATTGGAAAGGATAAAAGAAATTATCCTTCCAATAACCCCATTATCCTTTCTGAGGAACTGAGATCCTGGGATCCAGGACACCAAGTGAATTGTCTGCATGGCCAGTATCCAATCTATTTCTCCGTGTAAGGCGACCATGTAAAATTAGGACTCTGGGTCTGTGCTGTCTGGTTCAAGCAACTTCCTAATAAGACTGACTTCATATTACTCTCCAAATTTCAGTCTCTCAGATATCTAGAACCAATTTGGCAGTTTCCAAATAGCATATTGATTTTGGCAATAAATAAAAATGAAAAATATAAGCCGATACACACAGACAACGGAACATCTGCCTCTTAGGACAGATCATCTTAAAGAGAATTAGGTCTCCTTTTAACTTACACTGCGAATAACGAGAAAAAGCAATCGTGTAAATTCACTTATACTGTCATATAAAAAATTAACAGGAAAACAAAATTATACAGATAAAAGATACCTTATGCCGGTTAATTTATAATGTAATTTTCTCCAATGTAACATATATGCTTTCACATTAAACCAGGATGCTCATTTCTAAGAAGACCTATGCCAAAAATACACCTGGTATTCATGCTGAGATGACTAAAATAATTATAACTTTTCCTCATAGGGTACACTAGTTTTTGAAACTTCCTGACATGCACTTTTTGACGCTACAATTAAAAGCCCATCTCACTTTTCCCGAGGCGCCTGTTGCCATGGCACCTGGGCACTCTGAAGAGGTGCTTATTGGGAATGACACTTCACAGATGTAGAAGAGCTATGTTATGACATAAATGACAGTGTACACACGCAGACTATTTTCAGAACTCTTTGGGGACTGATTACACGTAGCAACTGACTACGAGCATAAGGATTTGTGTAGCCACTGACCACATTTCTGCCCACGGTGACTTAGATACACCAGTGTATCTCTTTTTGTTATCCTCGATCTAGGGGCATTGACTTGTTGGTACTAAAAGGTGTCCCAAACTTTCCACAAATGGCCCACCCAGACTCCTAATTTTTTATTTCAATTCTTACCACATTTATCACTTACCCATGACAAAATAAGAGTCCAAAAAGGGCTGATGAGCTTAAGATCCATCACATGTAATAACGGAAAGGGCAGCTGATAAATTTAGAAAATACGCCTCAATGTGATGCGGTAGAGGACAACTGTGTCTTGATAAGATCTTCCGATACCACTGAAGGAGAATCTCTCCCCACTAAGCCTTTTTTGCCTCCAAGGAAGACACTATTAGTCCCTTAAAGCTTCAGCAGCACCGAACCTCTCACTGTCTTACTTTGTTTTTAGCAATTTCTGTGTACGTCTTCCAGCTTTACTACTAGATAGTAAATTCTCTGAAGCAAGATCTGTCTCTGATTGATCCTGGTATTCCCCAAAGTGCCAAGGACACAGACGCCGGTGATGACATACATAAAATGAAGAGGTAGAGGAGGAGAAGGAAGCGGGGGAGGAAGAGGGAGAGAAGAGAGGATGAAAGGGCGAGAAGAGGAAGTAAGAAGGAAAAGAAAAAAAGGGAAAGACGGGTGAATGGGGGGGGAGGAGGTAGGAAAAGGCAGAAAAATGGTACAAAGAGAAAAGCCAAGAGAGGGGAGGAAGGGGCAGTGGGGAGTGGAAAAGGAGGAGGAGGACAGGAACGTATATCAGGAACATACTATTTTGAACGACCCTCCCCCCGCTTCCTAGCCTGTGCAAATCACTTAAGCTTTCTGAGCCTCATTTTTCCTTGTGTAAAATGAGGATAATTTAGACTGACTGTGAGAACTAAGAGTTAACACATATAAAACACTCAGAAAACACCTGGCATGCAGTAAGCACAATTGAAGCTATTCAGTTAAAATAAAAGTTATTACTAGAGAAGTTAAGTGGTTTGCTCTAGATTATAAGGCTAATAAGAGGTAGACCCAAAACTCAAACCCACTCCATCTAACCTTTGTTCTTTAGCGGGTTTAAGTATGTAGCCTCCCACACATACACATTTAAGAAACAGAACAATAAGGTTTTTCTGTAGAGAAAGTTCTCTACGTGAATGTACTATCTCCTCCTGATTTTATTAATCACTATTAATTTGATCAACCTGTATATTTTATAAAAGTGTTCCTGAGGCAGAAGGGAAGAAGGATTTGTGCAGGTGACAGTTGAAGGAAGGACGGGATTTTCATGAAAAGAATGTTCTAGAACATTGCTGAAGAAAAGCAGGACTGCAGATGCAAGAAGCAAAAGTACTCAGACTGAAGAAAGGAGGACTTGGTCATTTAAAGATTTGCTCTAACATTCTCTACAAAACTGCATAACTTAAGGGGAGGGAGAAGCAAGGGTAACACAAAACACAATAAGCAAAATTGTTACCACATTTTGGCTGTGTTCATAAATGCAAACAATTCAACTATTTTCATAGATAAGTCTCTAAACAATGGTGTCAAAATATATTTAAATATTTGTATAACTTTGGGTAAGAGAGTCTTAGGAAAGAAAGAAACATAATAATAAATAAGCTGCTATATTAGACAGTAAAAATGTTACAACATGTTTATGGAAAAAGATATAATAAGCAAGGTCAAAATATAATGCTTTTATATATGCAAAATATATAGTCCAGAAGAACTGCTGTCCCTAATATATGAAAACACTCCACGGTAGTAAAGGAAAACCAAGATCCAACAGAGAAGGTGTCAAAGGGTATTCACACAAGGGAAGTCACACAAGAAATGCAAACAGTCTCTTCAGACAACACACACTGGGGAAAAGAATCCCTATTCAGTAAATGGTGCTGGGAAAACTGGATAGCCACATGCAGAAGAATGAAACAGAATCCATATCTCTCACCACTCACAAAAAATAATTCAAGATAGCTAAAATAGTTAAATGTAAGGCATGAAACCATAAGAATTCTAGAAGAAAATGTAGGAAAAACTCTTCTAGATTATCAGCCTAGGGAAAGAATTTATGACTAAGAACCCAATGGCAATTACAGCAACAACAAAAATAAATGGGACTTGATTAAATCAAAAAGCTTCTGCACAGCTAAGGGAACAATCCACAGAGCAAACAGACAACCTACAGAATGGGTGAAAGTATTCTCAAACTATACATCCGACAAAGGGCTTATATCCAGCATCTACAAAGGACTCAAGCAAATCAGCAAGAAAAAAGCAAACAACCCCATTAAAAAGTGGGCAAAAGACATGAACAGAAGCTTTTCAAAAGAAGACAGACAAATGTCCAATAAACATGAAAAAATGCTAATTGTCACCAATCATCAGCAAAATGCAAATTAAAACCACAATGAGATATCACCTTACCCCTGTGAGAATGCCTTTCATTTAAAAGTCCAAAAACAATAGATGCTGGTGTGGATGCAGAGAGAAAGCAATGCTTATACATTGTTGGAGGGAAGGCAAATTTGTACAACCTTTATGGAAAACAGTATGGGGATTCCTCAAACAACTAAAAGTAGACCTACCATTTGATCCAGCAATCCCACTACTGGGTATCTACCCAAAGGAAAAGAAGTCATTTTATCAAAAAGACACCTCACTCGAACATTTATTGTAGTACAATTCACAATTGCAAAGATGCGGAATCAACCTAAGTGCCCATCAACTCATGAGTGGCTTAACAACATGTTGTATATTTATACCACGGAGTACTACTCAGCCATAAAATGGATGAATTAATGCCCTTTGCAACATTTGGATGGAACTGGAGACCATTATCCTAAGTGAAATATCTAAAGAATGGAAAAACAAACACCACATGTACTCGCTATTATATTGGAACTAACCAATGAGCACTCATGTGCACAGAGGGAAGTAAAAATCAGTGGAAATCAAGCAGGAGGGGAGGAGGGAAGAGGGCACAGGTGAAAACCTACCTAATAGATACAATAAATACTACTTGGGTTATGGGCACACTTACAGCCATGACTCAAGCATTACAAACGTGATCCATGTACCAAAAACCTTTGTACCCTCTTAATATTTTGAAATAAGAAAAATTAAAAGAAAAGAAATGCAAAGGGAAATATACAAAAACACGGCAAAGCTAATCATGGAAAGGAAATAAATGTTAAAGCAATAGTAGGATACTATATTTTACTTAAAGAACTGTTAAAAATTAAGAAGAGTGAGTGCTGTCCAGGCTGAGTAAAAATGGGTACAGACACAGACTAGTGAAATGGTGAATGGGATACAGTCTGGAAACAGGCCATCCCACTCTGGGAGTCTATCCTATTAAAAAATAATAAGTAAATAACAGTGCATAGGATATTTGTACAACAGAGGGGGGAAATAATAAGGGAAGAAAAGGTTGAATGGTCAACAATACAGGGACGGTAGAATAAAACATAATGTACCTGCTAGGGAAAGTAGGAGGCTTTTAGAAGAACCGACCTCCGTCTGCTGTCCTAGAGGGAATGTCCATCACATGTTATTCGGTAAAAAGAGCAAGTTCTGGAAAAATGTATGTACCATTATCTTGACTGTATTGTTTGAAAACAATAAAATAAAAACAAAAAATATATTTGTACATTTTTGTATCAGCATGGAGGAAATTACAGAAGTCAATGACTCAAGGTATTCACACTGATTATCTCGGGATAGGATTAAATTTTCTTCGAAAAATTTTATAAAGCATATCTTAATTTGATAACTAAAAAGAAAATTAATAATGACATTTGTGGAAGCAAACAAAAATGTGAAGGAAAATTAAAAATTAACTGCAAACTCTTAGACTCTGATTATAAGAACATTAAATAGTACTCAGGGGCCACTGAGGTTGTTATAAATGCCTCTAGTCAAGTTATCTGATTGAGACAATGTTTTATCTCCTAAGATGCTTGATCTCATCTTCTCCAACTCAGTAGCCCAGGAATCAACACCACAAGGTAGAAAATAACTTTTTTCCTCAAAATAATTACGTAAGGATTTCTTCATGTACTAATGAAACATCCAGAGAAAATAACCCTAAGAACAAAAAAATACAGACGGAATCTCCACATCACACAGTTAAAATAATGATTGGGCAACACAGTGAGGAGGGAGTAATGATAAGGAAAAAATATAATTTTGCAAAAAATATGTTAATTTAGACAAAGAGGGAAACATAAGCTGCCAAAAGGAAGAAGAACTGATTGCTGGCGTTTACCCCAGAGCTGTCTCCGCCCCCCCACCCCCGCAGGTCCTTGGCCTGTCAGGACCCAGCCACACAGCAGGAGGTGAGCGAGCCCCTCCCCATCGCTCGGCATCCCCCCACCCTCACGGTTCCTGGAAAAATTGTCTTCCATGAAACTGGTCCCTGGTGCCAAAAAGGTTGGGGACCGACCACTGCCCTAGAGGAAACCTTCCAGGAAACACTTTTTGAATATTTGTTCTCTGCCAATCTCTGTATTTTATTCATACATTTTATATTTATTTATTAATTAACATAATTTTAGGTAATTTCTATAGCACTTCTATAAGGTTAATTTTATCATCCTAATTTTATGGTGGAAAGCCAAGTCTGAGACACAGGAAGCCACCTGCACAGGTGTCGCACAGATTCAAGAGGTCCTCTCTCCTCCCTCTGCCCCGTCTCTCCCCCTGCCTCTCCTTCTTTTCCTTCTCCCCTCCTCCCTCCCCTTCTGCACTGAACAACAGATGCCCAGACTAGCATAGGGAAATCTTGCTATGCCTCCCTCCCAGGGTGCAATTTCACTTCTTCCAAAATCCTGGCCCTTAGCTGTAATTTGCTTTGCTTGTGTGCCTGACCAGAGCTGCATGGTAATCAAGCAGCCCCGCGAGGACAGTGCAAAGTTACTCCACACTGTAAGTAATCAGTCCCCGGGCATGCTCTACACACGTGACCAAGCTTGAGGTTTGTTTTAATGAATCGAGACGTGGGGAAGAGAGGCACCATCACAAAATCACATGAGGCTTATAGAAAGCATATTTCATTCTAGTTAGTAAACAAACAAATGAATATTCAATTCTGTAACTAAGCAATCAACGTGAGCAATGTAAATTGTATGGGTTATTACGAAATTAAAATATACAGGCTGCTATTTCTACCCATGCAATGGGAATTAACCTCTCACTGTAATCACTTAGAAAACCAGAAAAAAAAAAAAAAGAAATAATGGTATTCAGACAACGGAAAACAGCAGCTCAGGACAGTGATTGCTCTATGATTCTATAATCTAATGGTGGATACATGTCAACATACATTTGTTCAAACCATAGAATACACAGTACCCAAGAGGGAACCCTAATGTAAAGCATGAATTCTGAGTGATAATGATGTGCAATGCAGGTTCACCAATTGTAATAAATGCACCACTCTGGTAGAGGGTGTTGATAATGGTGAAATTAGGCATATGTAGGGGAAGGGATATCTCGGCTATCTTTGTATCTTTCTCTCAATTTTGCTGTGAACCTAAAACTGTTCTTAAAAAATAAGGATCTCAATAGAGGAGGAAACAGTTTGGCAGTAAGTGATTAAATTTAGAGTTACCATTTGACCAGGGGTTTCATTTCTAGGTATGTACCAGATTTAGAGAGAAATGGAAACACATGTGCATCCAAACTCTTGTACACTGTTTACAGCAGCATTACTCATAATAGCCAAAAGGTGGAAACAACCCAAATGTCCATCAATGGATGAAAGGCTAAACAAAATGTGGTATAGCCATAAAGGGAAATAAATATTATTTGGCTATAAAAAGGTATGAAGTACTGATACATGCTACAATTTGGATGAACTTGGAAAATATTAATATTATGCTAAGTGAAAGAAACCAATTGCAAAGGTCCATATAACATGTGACTGCACCCATTTGTAAGTCCAAAGCAGGGAAATCCAGAGAGACAAAAAGGAGATGAGTAGTTGTTTGGGCTGGGAGGAAGAAGGGAGATGGTAGACAAATGGTACAGAGTTTCTTTTTGAGGTGATAAAAATGTTCCGAAATTGACAGCAATGAATAAGAGTTCCTGTTGTCCCACGTTGTTGCCACCATTGAAAATGGCGATGGTTGCACCTATCTGTGAACATACCAAAACCCCTGGCCTGTAAATTGTAAATGGGTAAATTGTTTGGAATATGATTACATCTGAATAAAGCTTTTTAAAAAAAACAACAGTAAGAATTTTAAAAAACACTATCAGCTTCATCTAATTGACATTTATAGCACACTCCAGCCACCACCAGCAGGTATATACATTCTTTCTAAACTGTACATAGAACATTCCTCAAAATAGATCATATTCTAGGCAAGGATCAGCGGGGTTTCTTTTTTTTCTTCTTAAAGAGAGAGAGTCAATATTTTAGGCTCTGTAGGCTATGAGGTCTCTGTTGTAACTACCCAACTCGGCCATGGTAGCATAACAGCAGCTGTAGAAAATAAGAAAACAATGTGCATGGCTGAGTTCCAGCACAACTTTATTTAGAGGCAGCTGGCCTGCAAGCTGTGGTTTGCCAACCCCTGTTCTAGGCTATAAAACAAGATTCAATAGATTTAATAGGACTGAAATCATACCAAGTATGTTCTATAACACATAATTTTCTTTCTTTTCTCCCTTGTTTAAAATAACCAACTGTAATTAGTACTCCCTGGAATGGAATATGACTACTACCAGAATTATTTGGGGCTTTAAAATCTCTATTTATATACAGCAAGTCCTCCAATAATGTCTTTTCACTCAACGCTGTTTCCTTATAACGTTAACGAGAAAAAAAAAAAAAACGATTCAGGCAGGGGCCAGTGTCTGGGTGGATTTTCTTAAAATACTAGATTTCTTCCCACATCCCAAAGATGTGCACATTGGGTGGACTGGCGTGTCCACGTGGTCCCGGTCTGAGTGAGGGTGGGTGTATGTTTGAGTGCGCCCTGCGGTGGGATGGTGTCCTGTCTGGGCTGGCTCCCGCCTGGCACCCTGAGCTGCAGGAAGAGGCCCGGGCCACCCTCCACTACGAACTGGAATAAGCGGGTAGATAATTATCCTACTTGTTTCTATCAATCTTTCTTCACATGATCTTAGCCAAAAGGCCAAGAAGTGATTTTTATTGATCTTTCTTAAATGGGCAAAGGATCTGAATGGAGGAGAATAGCTCACATTTATTTAAATCTTTAATATTTGAAGAGTTTTGGTCTTCATTTAGAAGTTTGGTGATGTCTTTGTTGCCAGAAATATGCTGTAGCAACCGAACTCTTGTTGAAATCAGCCTATGGTAAAACTGGTTTCCTTATAAGGTCACATTGTTTAAAGTCATAGTTTTTTAGAATGCATAGACAACGTTAAGTGAGGACTTATTATACACAATAATATTGATATTAATTAAAATCAACTATAGATCATGAAAGCAAGTTAAGAATTTCAATTTTCCTGGTTGCATTAATATTTTATCCTACTTCTTTGCACTGGTTTAAATTGCTCACTAGATTATATATTTAATATCTTATATTTAATATTTATTCACAGTATATTTAATGAATATATAACTAATTTAATTTTGAAATATTTTATAGTTCAGGCATACCAATTTTGAAAAAGATACATTTTAAAAAGTCACCTTTTCATTGACTTACATTATAATTTCAATTGAATTGGTACCCAAAATGTTACAAAAAGATTATTCTTTAAAATAATATTTAACAGCAATTTTATAATGATACATTTAACAAAATATTTAATGTTCAGTGTAACACTTGATGACACACTATTATACTAAGCATGGTATGCTATATCAGAGATGACTTTATTGCCTCTCTCCAATGCTGGTAGTTTGAATATCACACAGGTAGGTAGTAGAATATTAACATATTGTCAGTGACTTTCATGACATAACAGGATAGATTTTTTTTTTCTATAATAAGGAAACTATTGGGTCTGCCTTTATGACTTTGCTAGGATTTCAATGCTCAGACAATTATACACAAGTGACCAGCAGCTTCTGGGAATGAGATTATTTCCATTGTAGAGAACCAGCTTACGTGTTTAATTAATGACCTGTCTATTTGGAGCAAAGGAAGGATTAGATACAAAGAAGAGAAAGATAAATTCAACAGCAAACCTAAGGTAAAAGGGTTTTGGAAGAAAAGTAGTTTTCTCCTTTGCTTTGGAAATAGTAAAAGAAAGATGAAATCACTAAGAAGGGAGAACCAAGGAAATAAAATTTATGGAATATTTACACTGCAAACATGGAGAACAGAGATTGTGTGCATATTGAATTATACATTATACATCAGATAGAATAAACAATACATTAAAATGAATTTTTATATAGTGCATATAACCTAGCATGTTTTCTCTGAGGTGAATAATATGTCAAAACCTAAATAAGAGTTTATGTGGAAAGAATATTTCTACTAAATCATATGTGTTATACAGTGTGGGTCCAGAAAACAAAACTTATAATATGAATTACACTTAAGCACATAGACTATAGTTACTTCATTCTCTTTCAATCGTTCTTACAAGAAGTTGGTCTTAAAAGACCCATTATTAGTTTTTTAGATGGGAATGAGATTTGTTCAAACATCTAGGTAAGAGATAAAGAGAGTGGGTCATCATTACTTACAGATTACCACTGCCCATCTAAATACATGGCAACTGGAATGATTTAATGTAAAACTCTCCCAACAAGTCATCACCACCATCTACTCCCATAAGACAGCCTAGTGTTTAAGGAATTCTATTAACTGAATCAATTGACCTTTCTGATCATCTTTCTCAACATTCTCCATAAACATAAACAATCTTAATTAAAAAAAAGTCTTATAAATTTTATTGGATAATAGCACTGGTTAAAGCAAAATAAGAACTATATTGTAGACAGTTTAGAGTTGTAGATTATAGAATATTTCAGTGTCCAAGTTCAGCTAGAAGTTGTGAAGGCAGAAACAGAGCTGAGGAGAGAGTTAAACCCACACACTGGTGAACCCTCCATGGATGGGACACTGAATTCAATTTCTCAAAAGCTTATTAAATATATATGTCAAGACTACTGATTTAATAGTTATCATAGTCCCAAAAGGTTTGAAGTCTAAGAGTAGGTATGGACACAACTGGGCCATGACAGAACTGACACTGTCAGTCAAGCTACAGAGGCATACGAGGAGAGCCAGCCTCGGGGGAGCCAGCGAGTGGGAGAAAAGGAAGGAAAGGTTGCATAATGAAGAATACCACGTGCAAAGTTAAATACGAGAGCCCATGGCAGGAGGGTGAGAGAGAAAATAACACCCATATCCAGGCAATGGAAAGAAGAAAAGTGGGAAGACAAAAGAGTTTGTAAAAGAAATGGGAGGAAAGGGAGGAAAGATATGACACACCAGGACGGCCCAATCTTCATTTCTTAGATCACAGCTCACTGTGATCTGAATGTTCGTGTCCGTTCCACAATTCTTATGTTGACACCTAATCCCCAATGTGACAGTACTAGAAGGCAGGGCCTCTGGGAGATGACTAGGACATGAGGATGGAGCCCTCATAAATGGGATTAGCACCCTTATAAAAGAGGCCCTAGGCAGCTTGTTTGCCCTTCCACCATGTGAGGACACAGCGACAAGGCATGATCTATGAACGAGGAAACGGTCCCTCACCAGGCACAGAATCTGCTAGTGCCTTGACCTTGGACTTCCCAGCCTCCAGAACTGTAAGAAATAAATTTCTGTTGTTTATAAGCTGCTGCACAGTTTATATTTTGTTATCGCAGCCCAAGTGGACAAAGACACAGCTGATTTATCATTCAGTCCCTTGTATTTACATGTGGCTGGCCGTGTTTCAATCTTTAAAGGATGTGAGAGTGACTTTGTAGGCACTCTTAGCTCGAGAACAGAGCTTTGCATACTATACTCAATAAAAGTTGTACAAGTAAATATTTCTACTGGCTCTTAACATTAGGTCACTTTCCCCTTCTGTCCTTTGCCATAATTATTTTTCAAAAAGAGCCTAGAAGGGGTGAAGAGAAGAATGAGAGAGGTTATGTGAATGGGAAGTAAGCTATGTGGTTATTTTCCTAGAAGGACGTGGTGGTGGTGATAGTGCAGGGTTAATGCCGGAAAATGCTATATGTTAAGAAGAATTGTGCTAAGCTCAATGTAGTGCAGAGTAGAAGTTTCATTTTTTCTTATTTACAAACATGAAAGAGGCCCAAAGCATATTTACAGGTTAATGCCAATTCTTCACCTTAACAAATATAAAAAGCTGGCTCACTGATAGTGAATTACTTTGTGTAATTTATTTGCTTTATGCTTGTCTCTGTGATTCAGCTGAGGCATAATACACAGAATTCAATAAATACAGCCAGTGATAAATGCCATTAGGGTCACTAATAGGTTGTCTGCTCCTCCCAAGTTTTCTAAAGCCAACAGTAATAAGCTGCCTAGTTACAGCTTCTGCTAGTATAGTGTTTTAAATCCTGATTCTGCCTTTCCCCCCACGGCTTCCCCCACAGCAGGAACTAAAAACTTACTTAAGAAAATGACAAAAAAAGAATTTATTAATGTATATACTTTTACTGCTGAAGTAAATGCTTTACTGTCTATACTTGCTAGTTTCTGTTTTTATCTTGCTGCATCTATCCATTTTATATGGATATGTGAGCCACAGACCTAAAAGACAGAGTCTAGAGCCTAGATAGTTCTCTACAGTCCTTAATAAAGATCTCTGTAAATTAAGGGAATCCAAAAGAATGCAATCAGATGATAATAGGTTTGGTGTAGGTCACCCTGAAATCATAAAATCATCAGATGATGAATATCATTAATAAAAGTAAAAGGAATATGAGGAAAACATTTTTAAAAAAGACAAAAGGGGAGTATCCTTGTTCAAACACCAATAGCTTTTTAAATGGAAATAAAATCAAATAGGAGAAATAAAATTAATGGCAGACGTGACACAAAAGAGGAATTCAAATACTTTCAAATATACATAATCTACAATCAGTATATATGTATATATAAACATATTTTCAATCTCCAGGGACTTCCATATTACTAAGTCTAATGGACAATTCTCCCACGTTACTTTATCAACAGAAGCATGTAACACAGTGGATCACTCTCCTTGACTTTCTTTCTTTACTTGATTTAAGGACCATGACTACAGTTTCCTGGTTTTCCCCCTAACTCACTGGTATTTCTGCTCTGTCTCCTTGCTAGGTATTTTAATCGCCAATGACCAATGATGTAATCAACCCTACCTATATAATGGGGCCTCCATTAAAAAAACAACAACAATGGGATTCAGAGAGCTTCCAGGTTGATGAACACCTCTATGTGCCAGGAGGGTGTGTACCCCAAATCCATGGGGGACAAAAGCTCCTGCACTAGGTACCCTTTCAGACCTAGCCCTGTGTACCTCTTCACCTGGCTGTTCATTGGTATCCTTTATAATATCCTTTTTGTTATAAACTATAAACATAAGTAAAGTGTGTCCCTGAGTTCTATGAGCCATCATAGCAGATTATCACACAGAAGGAGGGGATTCTGGGAATACCCAATTTGTAGCTAAGTCAGGCAGAAGCATGAGTAACCTGGGGACCCACTAGTTGCAACCAGCATTTAAGTGGGGGACATTCTTGTGGGACTGAGCCCTTAACCCGCAGGGTCTGTGCTTACTCTGTATAGTTAGTGTCAGATTCAACCAGACTGCAGGACATCCAACTGTTTTCCACAGAGAACTGGACAATCGCTTGGCGTAGAAAACCCGCACATTTAGTGACAGAAGTGTTACGAGTAGGAAGTTGTCCTTTACTCACCCACGTGACTGACACATGAATGAGCCCAGGAGATCTGCCTCGCTGACCCTCAGACTTGTGAGAAAATATACAAATCATTAGTTTCGGGGTGCTTTGTTACACAGCAAAGGCTGAAATCATTCTCATGTTTCAGAGCCTCTGCACAGACATCCCCTCGGCCTGGAATGTTCTTCCTTAGGCTAGACAAATGGCACTTCGTCCCTCCTCCAGCTCTAACTCAGAAACCTCCTTCTCCGTGAGGCTTTCCCTCACTTTAATTGCTACCTACTACTGCAGAACACGCTTCCCCTTCTCCTCATTTATTTTCCTCCTTTTCACTAGTAACATACTTTATATTTTAATTAGTTATCTTATCATCTCCATGGAAGGTCAGTGAAGGCATTTTGTTCCCTGCTGCATCACAAGTGTCTGCAGTAACGCCTGCCATGCAGAATGAGCGCATCATCTAAAACATGTAAGATAACAAGGGAATGTAATTTCCTGCACAATATATGAATAAACAAGTTGATAAAGCTGGCAAGAGTGGAAGGATAAGTAGATTATCTTATATTGCTCCTGAAAATAAAGATGAACACAAATATTCCAAAAAGCAAGTTGTTGCACTGGACTTAAATTTGTCTAAAATTTATAACTTTTGACCCATATCTTAATTCCAGTGAAACTGGACCCTAAGGGCCACAAACCCATATTTAATTTTCCTGTATAAAACTTAACAAAGTTTTATTTGATGTATAAAACTTTGATTTATAAGTAAATTTTATAAATTTATAAGTGTCATAAAACAAAGTTTCACTTATAAAAGTTATGAGTTATGTACATTTCTGAAATATGGAGGATGGCTGTTAGATAAAAACGTAACAAAATTTATATATAATGACATGCCAATGTGTTCATAATATTATCTTAAGAAAACAAGTATGATGTAAGCAATATGTACATAAAAATCCCTATTTTACTACATGGGCACACATATATGCACTCAGCAATCAAAAAACATGCAAAAATACAAACTGAAAAAACTGTATATGTATAAAATTATTAACAGTGGTTATCTATAGGAGTGGGGTTTCAGGTTATTTTTATTTTAATTTGTTTCTTTATATCTTCCTGTGTTCCCCAAATTCATTATAATGAACTTATATTACTTCCACAAGTGGGGAAAGAGTTAGAAGGATTGGGGGAATATCTGCCTTTTAAAATAAAAGGAATATATAAAGTTAAAAAAGATAAACACTAAATGATCCAGATTTGGTTCACTTAAACTA
Organism: Lepilemur ruficaudatus; assembly: GCA_963574885.1. NCBI lineage: Eukaryota > Metazoa > Chordata > Mammalia > Primates > Lepilemuridae > Lepilemur > Lepilemur ruficaudatus. The sequence continues at coordinate 18,479 of CAUYRT010080392.1, read as the reverse complement.
ACTTCTCTTTGTAATTAGGATTGCATTTAAAAATTACTTGAATACAGTTTCATGTAAAATTGAGCAAGTAAGTTCAATAAATTGAACTAAATAAGTTTAGTTCCGATTTTTGCCATACGATTTGACTAAAATCTGGTTTTGGTGATCTTTGTCACGTGTCTCCTACTTTCATTCCATCCTATTTTTTTAATTTAATTTAATTTAATTTTTCTTTATTGAAGTATACTTTACATATCATGCCTTTACTCCGTTTTAAGAGTACAATTAAATGGTTTTCAGTGAATTTACCAAGATGTAGAAGACATCAGAATGATGCAGGGCCACCGACTCCTCCTCCTCCCACATCAGAAGGCAGCTTTGGGGAGCAGCTGCCACGCGGAGGAAGGCCCTGGGAAAGCCCTATCGCTGCTAATAGGGATCATCAGGCCACGCTATTATGCGAAAATGTCCTTTTCACTGGCTGATAAAATGCTAAGATGACAGAAACTGTAGTTGTTTTTCTTGTTCCTAACACATGGAACTGCTCTCTAGTTACTAATAACCAACTAATGTACAGCCAAGCAGGAAAAAATTGAATACACACTAGAGGCCGCTAGTGATAAATAAGTGAATTTTGCATGAAGTAAAAAAAAACGTTGAGAGTCGTACAAAGAAAACTCCATCCTAAGCTTCTCAGCCTTAGTTGCCTTTTAAACTACTGTGCCAAAGTCAGAAAACATTTTTTTCTGTCTATAAATTGCCTTAATTATTTCTCAGAACTAAATCTGAGAAAATTTCATCTTGGGAAATTTCGTAAAAATTTACTATTATGAGATATTTAAGTCAAGGCTTTACTTTTAAATAATGAGAACTTTTTACGTATTACAAATTGGAAAATCATTTTTATTCTCTCTCTCAATTGTCACAAAGATCCATACCAAGCAAAGGAAGCTCTATGTTGTTCAAAATAGGATTGTTTTGGTAATATTTCATTAAGAAAAGTAAAATTTCTTTAAATGCAAAAGATATCTAAAAAAAAAATTACAATCCTCTCCCAGGAAAATTATGAATCATAAGAATGAAAAGTTTACTTAGAAAAAAATGTAACAAAATCAGAGAACAAGAATCTTCTGATTAACAATACTTTTTTATAAAAATAGGGAAGAATTATTCTTCTAATATAGTTTTTAAAATTTGGGAGGAATGTTATTAAATTTCTCAGAATGCATGAAAGATATTTTTATCAATGACAGGTGACCATTTAATTCCCTTCTACCGTCATTAAGATAGTACAACATTTCCTACCTAGGGGCATTTTATATCACAGTAAGTATTAAGTTGGGGAGGTACGTACAGAGGACAAAGAGAGGAACAGATTAATAAAGACCATCAGACCATCCCAGGGCATGAAGATAGCACTGGCAGCGCAGAAAAGATGTAGGTAGATATTTGGGGGTTTTGTTTGTATTTGTATTTGGCTACTGTGCATGGAGGAAGGTAGGCATATCCCACTCCAGAGATAAACACCACCCCTAGAATCAAGGATCTGGACAGATATCCCCACAAAATCACCTCAACTCTAGGACCTTACACAAGAAAGGAGGGACAGTTGGGAACTCACGTGTAGTACCCGGTGGCCGGCTCACAGAGGGCCAAGTGCAAGAATGTAAACACAGCCGTGGATCTGGCTGCCAGCTGCCCTTGATTCCTGCTTACTTCCCAAGTCTACTCTCCAGCCTCCCCAATTTTTCTGTTGATTATACTACTTTTAATAGATTTTTTGTTGTTGTTTAAATTGGCCAGAGATCTTATTGTTCTTTACAACCAAGAACATACACTGATACAAAATAAGTCCTAAGAACATTAACAAAAGAGATTCTGGTATCAGTCTCTGGCACGCCTTCTGAATAAAATAATCTTAAGAATAACTTTATTGGGCCAAAAACATGCTTTCATACTACAATCTATGATAGTAGAATACATTACATTTTTTATGAGCATTTCTAATCATTCCTTAATAACTGTTAAGCACAGAGGGAACTAGTTGCTGGGGATGAGACAGTGAAAAAAGATCAGAGACATGTGCCTTCACCAAGGTCACAGGCAGGTGGGAACAGGCAACAGGTGGTTCCAATGTGCTGTGATAAATGTTATGATAATGGAAGTGCTGGAAGAACATACTTGAAGGGCACTTCACGGACATATAAAGTAAAAGAGATTCAGAGAAATGGAAGACAATCTGGTGCAGTAAGAAATCTAGCCGCCAAACATACTTTGTTTAGGATTTGTCATCTACTAGCTTTAACTGCATGTGTGGGGATATTATTATTTTCAAGGAGAATTATCTAAAAGGAGTAATATTGTCTAGTTAAAAATATTTACTTATCATCTGTTAGTTATCAAACCTGGTCCTGGCTACTGGGATTATTTCCAAAGATAAATAAAACAAGAACAAGGAATTTTGTCCAAGCAAGCAGAAGTAGCCATAAGATAATTTCATCACAATGTGGCATTATGGTGAAGGGTTGCTTAGAGAATTTATTCCTATCTTGGATCTGTGGAAACTGGCAGCTATCAAGAAAGACTTCTGGGAAGACACAACACGTGAGCTGAGTTTTGAAAGGTAAGGACGCATAGCACTTAGAAGAAAGCAAAAGAAGGTTTTCAGAAATGCATCGGTATTCTGTAAGAAAAAAAAAAAACAGTATCTCCATCTGATGCTAAGATCCATTCTTGATATTTCAAGGGGCACTCCAATGGTTTGAAAATAGGCCGAGTAGGAGACCAATATTTAGATAGCACAAAGATTTTAAATGATCATTTCTAGAAGTACTATTGCTTACACATCCTCTCCTTTCATGGGTCCTCTGGCCCCAAGTAACACACCCAAGTGTCAAGCGCCCCTACACGATACCCAGCAGAAATGGATGGAGCCTGACGTCCAAGGTCAAAAATGAAGTGTTCATGGGTATAAGCACTTTGGGGAGAGACAACAACATCTTCCCCGCAGTCTAAGCAGAAGCACTGCTAACCTCATTCAAAAAGTGCCAACCACAATTCTAAAACACAGGCTTTAGAGAAGTCATCAACATTTTTAATATCTATAATTTTTTATTCTAGTTCTTTTTATCCTAGGCACTCAGAGACTAATGCTCTCTTATTCATCACTCAAGTTTCCTTCCTCTGGTCTCTTCTACTTCGTAATGCATGTAAGATCCAAAGATAAGCATACTCGGTGTGATTTTTTTTTCTTAGAGTGGTAAAATGTCTTCTGTCGTATTTAAAATACCCTCTCTGAGATTTTCAGCATATTCCTGACCTTTCTGGCTACAGAGGCAAAACTGAAGTCTTTAAGGAATACAGCTCAAACAACGCTCAGATCTCTAACCCTGGACTGCAAAAGTGATAGTTCAGGGCTCATCATCATGTAATTGTCATTTGGATGTTTTCCCATATAATTTATTCACTAGCCCTTGCTTAAACTGAATAATTTCCAGCTGTCATTTTGCTGTCCCCTAACAATAGGAAGACCATGGCTGGCTCAGTTACAATCTTATCATCAACTCAAATTTCATGTCCTATAATTATATGTCAACAAATAACATATGCCGTCTTGTCTAGTGTTGGAGCTATTCTGCTTGCTCTTGGTCCAATAATACAAATCTAAATTTTAATAACAAGAAAACCACACAGGAAGTATACAAGCAGGCATGCATGTGCACTCACCTAAGTGTGTATGAAAACCCAGACAGCTAGGGACCATTCCACAACTATTTAAGGAACAATTTTGTATATGTGGTATTATATGATTGCTTTCAACCACCACTTCTTTAATTCAGCAATCTAAAAGTCTATTGAAAATAAGCCAAAAATGTGACAAAAAAACATGAACTCCTAAATTTCAGTAACAAGAACTAAAATAATTCAAAATTTTTGTTTTAAAAAAAAAGTAAAATTAAAAGAGCCACATGTTACTCAAAACTTTTGACAAATGATCCCAAATTCTCTGAAAAATCACCGGAAGGCAATTTATTTCTGAAGACTCCATCCATAGCACAGGAAAGGAAAAGGGTGTTGTCAGGAGCATGCTTTATGAAATAGAGTAGCCATAAAGAACAATGCCTTTGATTAAATTTAGTTGTAAACTGACTTCCTGCAGCTGCTTAAAATGATCTCACTCTGAAAATTTATTTTGAGTTCATGCATGACCTGACAAACACAGCACCTCTGCATACACATTCTCCCTCCTCCAGCACCCCAGGATGATTCATAGCTGTGCATGGACAACTTTGAGATCTCTGATTTATAGCACCTGATAACCAACAGACTAAAATATATTACTAAGCTAATCTAATCAATAATTCAAGATAAATATGCCTTCCCAGTTTGTTGTGTAAGGTTCTTTAATACCAAGACTTCTGTTGTAAATTCTCTTTTAAATGTGCTAATCATTTTTACCTTTCATCATTTTGATTCAAAGACCCAATAACGTTGACATGCTTACAGAGCCTAGTCATTTGATTGCATAAACACTTTTTAATAGAAATTTGCTGAAGCAAATGACTAATCATCGCAAAGGCTAGGCTTATAAGAATCAAGCCGAAGCAAACAAAGTTCATACATGTTTCCTTTCTGCACATGTTAAAGCATATTGAAATTACATTTTTTAGACCATGTCATGAAAGGCTTGAAAAATAGTTAAAGTAAATCTCAATCATTGAGAAAACTAAAGTCACAGAGAGACTGGAGGTTATCCTCAGATACTTGACACCAACTTATTCAACAACAATTTTATATTTATTGTTTCATTCCATAAAAAAACCTAACAGTATTGCACACTATTTTACAGAATTCTTACTAAGATACAGCAAATGCAGGCCTTTTATGTTAGTCTCTACTAATATTTATATAATCTCTAGGATTGAATGGACAACTTTGAGAGTTTTCCTTGGTTCTAACTAAATGAGCCAACATATATCCCAAAGCAGCACATAAAAAACTGATAATGGATTCCAACTACAGGGCAAGTTTTAGGAATCAGGTCCATCAATGATGTTGTATGAATAAACAAAACCGTAGTGGACCCGTATACAAGAACACTACCGCCGATCAGTAAAAAGAAACAAGCTGCTGACGCGCACGGTAACATGAATGAATCTCAAAAGCATTTGATAAGAGAAAGCAGTCACACACAAAAGACAACAAATGTCATTTCTATGACATTCTAGAAGGCTGCAGGGGCCAGGGTATATAGGAGGGGGGGACTGACTGCAAAGGGGCAGGAAGGAACTTTTTGAGATACTGGGTATGTTTTAATCTTGACTGTTTGTGGTGGGTACACAACTGTATACCACTTCAAAAATAGCTGCTTAAAATTTATGAAATTGTACCAGAACAAAGTAGATTAAAAACAAAAGGGAGTCAGAAGCTACACACTACATTCTTATGTTCTAATCACTATATAAAAAATGCTTACAACCTTTCTAAAAGTAGTACAATATTGTATGTGGAATAGTAACTCTGACAAGACCATTTGGAGCTATTTGCTAAAACTCCATTAGGTACACATTCAACTATTCTGTAATCCATCACACTGCAGCTTTGAAGACCCACACTCATCCTCTTGACTTACCCAAATCTTTTACAATCAGCCAAGGTAATGTTTCTTTATCAAGATTTCTCTGAATACTCCAAAAGAGAGTGATCTCTTCCTGAAATGTCCCAGATGAAGAAACCACACATCAAGGAAGTGAAATTACTTGCCAAAAGTTTCATAGTAATAAAGTGGCAGAATCCAACTTTCAGCCCTCATCTAACTTTCTCACTAAACAATTCCCAGCCTGGAAGCTGCTACTATCTGCAAAATTGTTCAACATTCTCCTGTGTTGCCAGACTTAGACATGTCATCGATTCCATCAAGGGTGTATCAGATACTTGCACAGGGGTCCCCCACCTATGGTGAGCTGTATAATTATTTATTTATATACTACAGTGCAATAATAATAGAAATAAAGTGCACAATCAATGTGATGTGTTTGAAGCATCCTGAAACCATTCCTCTCCTCCCTGGTTCTATGGAGAAATTGTCTTCCAGGAAAACAGTCCCTGGTGCCAAAAGGTTGGGGACCGCTGCTACCAGATGTCTTGGTTAATTATCCCGATAAAGGCTTCAGAAGCTAGTTTTTAAGAGCTAGCCTCCCACATTATTCAGTTACTGAAAGTATATTCTGAACCTGGTTTAGCTGGGGCATGGTAAGTTGTAGAGTTAGAGTTAAAACAGTCACCCTCTGATCCCACTGGATCACTCTGAAAAGTGTTATTGATCTGCTGATGAGAACGTTGCGAGAATATCTAAAGCTGAAAGTCTGAAATCATTAACCGTGAGAAAGTTAATGGAGTGAGAGGAAGAGGAGATCAGGAGGCTATTTTGCTTTTCTGTTTAAGCAGGTCCTCCTCATCATCCCACCACTGTTAATAAGTGTATAACTGAACGGTCATTTGCACGAATACATGGAATTTTAGTTGTGTGCTCATCTTTTAAACAGAAAGGAAACTCCGAAACATTTGAATTAAACTCTTACACATTTGCACTAATCTAAAAAAAAAAGTTTATATGATCTTCTATAGGACTTCCCATTCAGGATTCCATATCCATCAGTTCCTCTGAGAAAACAAATCTAAAACAACCCTCCTCTCATATCAAATATCCCACACACTACGACACCAAAATTCATAGCCAGTTCTTAGACTAAGGAAGAATCTGAGAATCTCTAAGTTTCACAAAATAACACATTAAAAACTCTCACATTTAGCACTGACACTCATGGTACATGCTGCTCTCAAAATGCCAATGAATTCAAAGGCAAGGACCTTGAGCTTCAAGATAAGGGACTCATTTAGACAGGAATTACAATGTAATATGATAGCAGACATTCTGGAAATAAGAGGGGCATACACTGTAAGTGATTTTAGACAAAAATAATCTTTTTAGATATAAGACATTTCTGGTTTATATATGCTAATAAGATACATAATTATCCAAAGTTTCTTTAGCATCAAGATATTTGCAATAGCTGATATTAGATCTTAGAAATCCCTCACTGAACAAAAGCTTAGTGACATCTCTGCTAAGATATTGATGAAAAATCATTAATTCAATAAATTCTCAGAGGCTCATTAGTATACTAGATCTGAGGCCTATAAAGATGATTGATTATGATTGCTGCCTTGCAGGAGTTTACCACCCAGTGAAAGTGATAAGATACATCTACACATAGCTAAATCACAAGATAAAATGAGAGAGTAAATAATTACAAAGTATTATGCAAAGTTAAAGGGCAATAGATCACCAGAAATTTACAACCTAGTAAAGGTTATAAGTCTTTACAGCTTTAAATCAAGGTAAAATGTGAGCATAACATTGTGATTTAAGAGTATTATTAATGTCAAATCACTTGGTGCTGCAAGGAGAGAGGAGTCCTCATGGCGCACACAGCACGTCAGCTGAGCGCTGGGGCATGGATGTTAGTGCTACCAGTGCTAACAAATACCACGAAAGCCCTCGGAGAATCAGCACAGCATAGGATCTACAAGCACTAATTAGTCAGAACGGCAGCCAACTGGGATGGATTATAGGTGGTGCCAATGTGCACAAGATCAGCCATGAGAAAGGGCCTGAGCAATGCCACAGGGAGAAAGGCATGGCCATTTCAGGAGAGTGAGCAGTTCTGTCTGACTAGAAGACAAGGGAGAGACCTGGGCATGCCGATAAAGATAACCCTGCATTCAAGCTAACCAGTTTAGATATTATCCAGGAGACAAAGGAGAATCTCCCTCCCTAGCCCCCGTCACTGCAAACATAGACACACACACACACACACACACACACACACACACACACGTATACACTACAGACTCTATGGCCCTAGCCTTTTACACCCCCCAAGGATCCTCAGAATATTTCTAATACTTCCATTCTGGTTTAACTGTCCATCCTCTATGTCTTCCTTTGTCACAGAAACTACCACATTGAACTAGAATTTTCTCTTTACGTCTTATGATCTACCCTATTGAATGGTACCAGGAAGCTTACATTTATCAAGCTTACTGAAGGAAAATCAGTCATATTTGCCCATAGTTCCAAGGGACAGAACCAATAGATACATTGTAATTCTTTGCTACCTAGGAAGAAATGATAATTTTTATTTTCTTCATTTTGTTCTCCGTATACAATAACATATATTTAATTATCATATATTGTTTTCACAGTAAGAAAAAATATTTAGGGCTTCTTGATCAAAACAAAACCTGATAAATGGAGGGATGCTGTTTTCAGAGTTGAAACAAAAACAAATGTATTTGAAAGATGGTAACAGCCTTGAGTACAGTGTGCCACATGAAATAAGCCAGTCACAGAAAGACAAATACTGCATCATTACCTCATAGGAGGTATTTAAAATAGCTAAAATCATATAGTCAAACTAGAATGGTGGTTGCCAGGGGCTGAGGGAAGTAGCAAATGGGAGGTACTAATCAACGGGTACAAAGTTTCACTTAAGCAAAATGACTAAGTTTTAGAGATCTGATGGACAACATTGTACCTAGAGTCAACAATAACGTGCTATATACTTAAAAATTTGTTAAGAGAGTCGATCTCAGGCGAACTGTTCTTACCACAAAAAAAATGTTTAAAAATAAAGATGGTGTGGATCCAGTACAGAACTGGTTCTAAGGCCATGGCTGATCGTTTTACTAGTAAAATTAATAAGACTTTTGTTACAAATTTTTATAACTAAAAAATAAGACACTTCATAAATCAAGATATACAAACGGTCAACAGATGCATGGAAAGATGCTTACCTCTTTAGTCATTAGGAAAACACAAACTAAAGTCACAAAATTCCATGCACAAACCCCTAATGGCTAAAATCCAGAAGATAAAAAATGTTGGTGAGACTATGGAGCAATGGGGACATTTCTGTCAGGAACGTAAAATGGTACAACCACTTTGGAAAAATGATTTGTCAATTTTCAGAACTTTAAACATGCATTTACCATACGACCCAGAAACTTCATTTTTAGGTGCCTGTCAAAGGCAAATGAAAACAAATGGTCACAGAAACACTTGTACAAGAAATAAAGCAGCATTATTCAGAATAGCCCCAAACTAGAAAACCACCAGATGTCCATTGGGTGAATGAACAAATGTGGTACACTCACACAATAGAATACTACTGGGCAGTAAAAAAGTACTGACACATGAATGAATCTCAAAACATTATGTTAAGCAAAAGAAAAAAGACATAAAATAATTCACATGATGATTTCTTTTGCATGAAATTCAGTAAAATACAAAACAAGTCTATAGTGATGGAAATAAGAAAGTCATTGCCTAGTGATGAGAAATTTTCTGGAAATCAATCATGAAGGAATTTTGGGGGGCTAGGGAAACAAATGTTCTACATCTCACCCAGGTAATTAAACATCTGCAATCTACACATTTTATTGTATGTTAACTATACCTAAAAATTACATGTATTTTTAAATATAACTTTTAAAAAGACATAGGATCTAACTCAAAGCAGTTCCCATTGGCTAAAGATGGGACCATTTGAACACCAAAAACAACAATACCTGCAGATCTGCAATGGAATGAAACCTATCTGACACGAATAAGCCAACATTTTGATTCTAAAAAAAAAAAAATCATTTACCTTTGAAGGATTTCAGGCACTAATTCATTATTCTGAAACTGGATAACAGGAGAACATGAAGCACATCTCCCCTTTATAAACTGTATTTCCAGTGCCTACTCGTGGGCTTTCTGGGCTTCAGGATCAGTGGGCACTAAGTTTCTACTGACTGACTGTGGCCAAATTCAGTAACCTCTTTTGAGTCTTCGTTTTACTCCACAAGGCATCTTGGAGACACCGAACCCGAGTGAACACTCCACTGGGTGAAGACTCTCTTCCCCTGGTCTTCAGAACACCTTTTCTCCGGATGTCCTCTTAACACTCCATTTCTCTCCTGGTGGCCCGTGGTCCCTGTGCCCTGCTGCAGTGCCGCCTCCCCGCCCCGGCAGCCCCCTTCCTCCTGCGTCTCCCCACGGTCCTGCCAGCCCCACCTGCCACACTTCACCTTTTAGGTCCACTAAGGAGTAGGGACAGCCAGTGGCAGGGGCCCTCTTGGGGATCTGGCTCCAAGAGGGACAGATCTAGACCTGAATGCACAGCAGCGTCCAGGGGCAGGGTAGCCAGGGGCCTGGTGCCTCACGCCTTCCCCTCACAGATTTTTCCCTCCGCTCTACCCCTCTGTGAACCTCGTTCCTCTGCTACCGTCTGCATCAGTCTCCCTTCCGCCCATTCCAATTGTATATTCCATCTTGTCTTCGACTGGAGATGGTTCTCTAAAAATTCATGTTTTATTGCAAAATCATAAGGCGTTACATTGTAGATTTGGATGCTACATAAACAAATACGAACACGGCAAGCAGTGGTCCACAAACTACATGTTGCCTTTTTAAAACTCATGAATATTTTCTCCTTTTTCATTGTGAAGAAGTTTCCGGCTTTCTGTTGGAAATACAATTAATAGGAATTATGCTTAGTCACCTGAATCCAATTAATTGAACTGGTTAGGGTTTGGATTTAATGAGATTCATTCAAGGATTTCATTCCCACATGAGGCAGTTAGTTTCACTCATCTCCTGATTAGGGCTCTACCCTCACCCAGGCCAGCCATGGCCCTGAGCATCAAAGTAGGAACCATTGCAAACACATTATTACAACTAGAAAAATCAATGAAAAATACATTGTTTTACTGAACATCTTCATATATAGACAAACCGTTGTTAGATAAATTAAATCTTGTAGGAAGACTTCTATAACATTACTTATGAATGTGTCGAGAAACATTAGAGACGATTATTTTGAAATTTGAGCAAAAGCTATGGTGCTCATTCCCTAATCCTGGTAATCTATTTTGCTTTCAAATGTGAATAAAAGTATTCTGTTACCTTTCTTACTACTCCAGCCCAACCCAATAAACATAATCACTGTTGACGTCTACATTTTTTAAGAAGCATTCTAGGTGGTTCTTATGATCCAGCACTGTGTTAATATCCTTTCACAGTTCTGGTTATAATTGTGTTCATGAGCTACATCTGCCATAGAGAAACAGTACTCAGCACTAGATTGTTTCCAGCAAGCAGGCTTACAGGTATGGAACAAACAATACCCAATTCATAATCTTGGCCTCATGGGCATTATGCTCTTATGTAAACTAACTGGCCCAAGCACTCTTTACAAGACATAAGTGAATATTTTTCTAGACATGGTCCATGTCAGGTCTTAGACAATACTGTCAGAGGAAGCTGTAAAGTTACAAAACAAAGGAGTGAAAGTGTTAAGAATTTAAATTGTCTCCTGGGCTGTCACTATTGCTATATTTTTTGATAATGCAAACGCAGACATTAGCATTAGCATGTCCAATTTCCAAGGAAACATGTCTTCCTCCTATAAGAAATCTGCTGCTTTCAAAAAGCAGCTCCAATATTAGAAATCTGAAGTTAAATATTTTGGTGCCATAAAGAAAAATACAGCATTTCAAAACACATATCGTTAATTCACACCTAGGGTATGTTACATTGTAATATTTTTATTTTATTTTTTGCAACAAAGATGTGATTTTTGAAACTATAAACATTTCAATGTATTTAACAACACATATGATAGAGACAGAAACTACATTTCATAGCTAGTCTGCTTACATCTACACTATAAATTCTCGTGTTTGCCAAGGAGTTGAATTATAAACATGTTCACAATGAGCTAGATTTAAAAATCTGTTTCCATCAGATGTATTCTTTTATCTAAAAATAGTTCACCATGCAAAGACCAGGAAAACCAGATAGCACAGATAGTAAATCATTAAGAAATAAATTGCTGATCTCCTTAAATATATATGTATGCATAACTCAGAGGTAATTAAGTTAGAGTACATTATACTGGGCTGTACTCAACACTAACATAAAATCTCACCTCTTCTACAACAAAATATATATTTCTTTTATATGAGATCAGTTTTTATTCATACAAAGTGTTTGAATAACAACTCAAATTGCCATTTGAAGTTTTATTTTAGCCAATTTTCAAAGTCCTCACAAGCATGGGCATTTGATAATGCTACTTAATGATGCTTTGAAGTCACAGAACGAGGATTTTTAAGATAAGAATAGATGGGCCTAATTCTCCTAAGAGATAACATTCAAAGTAAGAAATAATACAACATGGTCAGGCAGCTCACTCTCCCTCACTGAGGTGGTTTTCTGTACAAGAGTCTGAAGGAAAATTAACAGTGTCCATTTACTAAGAAGAGAATAGAGCAAAATTGCAGCAATATTGGCTCTACGTACAACGGCTAGAAGAAAGCATACCTGTCTCTTTCTCCTTCGGTGACATCATACAAGCGGTTGGCACCTCCATCTGCACAGGCTCTTAAAAGAGCTTCAAACAGAAGAACAAAAATCATTTCAATACAGGAAGCACAGAGCAACATCGTTCAGAAGGCGGACACAGGAGGCAGGCACTCAGACACATGCACAGTCATGCTAACCTCGAATCACTCCACATTCCGCTGTTGACACCGCTGGTGCTAACAGGGATTCCCGGTAGCACAACACAAGCAAGACAGAATCATCCAGAGACCAAGTTTATTTCCTTCCGGCATCTTTTTTACTCGCTCTGATTAAATAAAGGAGAAGATTGTATATGGTGGTAGCATGCCTTCGCTATTTCTTAAAACTTGTTTTTCCTCCTTTACAACCGAAGGTAGGCCACAGGCTCGAGGACAGTCAACAGATACAGTTATCAATGTGTTCTCTCCTTTTATTAATTTTTACAGGTACTTTCTACTTATGGCAGGTAGTATGGGTCTCCATCTTGCGCTTTAAAAGTTTCCTTTTCAAAATAAGTCATAGGCATAATTTTATTTTAAAATATAAATAAATAATCATCTAGATGATAAGTGAACCATGTAAACTTGGGAAGATGACACAAAACTGATGAAACTTGGAAATGCCAAGGTAATCGAGTAAATCCTGCTGCCTGTCCGACTGGGGCTTTTACCTCTCCCTTTCATGGGCTTTCTCCCTGCTACTGCTCTAGGATTTGATGCTGCTGATCAGATACTCCTTGAAAGTTTTCTCAGTCTGTAGAATACTATTTTTTGCAACATCTCTGATTTCTATTTTTCATAAAAATGTTCGGTCTCTCAGCATCAGCTCAGAATGAACATCACGAAGCATCAAACCAGCAGGGACTTGGCTAAAGTTGTAAGATGAAGTGACAGGGTCTCCGCTTTAAGCATCCTCTTCTAATCAGTACGAAAAGGCTTAGAGCCTTTTTTATTAAAGTCCACTCCAATAATTGACCGATAAAGTGAGAAATGACCTTTCCTTGAAATTAAAATTAATGACATAGGAAAATGAATTGGGGCGAAGAATACAAAGACACTGTCCCTTATATATATACATGTTCTTCAGGTATGTGAAACATAAGAGAGCTTACATGAATATACCATCTAAAAACAGGTCAGTGATACATGAATTGTTTTAGAAAATATAACATTACAGATGCTAGTAAATTACAACTTAAAAAAATAAAAATCCACAATTTCTACTGTGGAAATTTTCCCTCACCCACCAGGGTTGAGGTGTGGAATGATCCCAAATTTCATCAGGAGACGTAACTGCCTCATGATACTCCACACCTGTATTCCCTACCTAGCTTTAAAGCACATTTAGTGAGATTCTCTTGGTGGTAAACACACTCCCTTTTAGTTTCACTGTGAATATACTTATTTCAACCTCACTCTTGAATAACTGATTAGATAAGTATAATAATGTAAACTGACAGTAGCTGGCAGTAACTTTGAAGATATGGGTACACTGGTTTCTGATTTCACTGACACTTTCAGAAGGCTGCCGACAGTCTAATTGTTCTAGGGTATCTAATCTGTCTTCTCTTTTTGGCTAATTTTAAGACCTTCCCTTTATCTTTGGTGTTTTAAACGTCACTACCATGTAGGTTATTTGGAAGTAATTACGCTTCCTAAATCTGAGGATCATGTCTTTCTTCAGTTCTGGATAACTCTTAGACATTTTTAATCTAATTATTTCCTATCTTCCATTCTCTCTACACACCAATTTTCTGGCACCCCATTTAAACGTATTTTTAGACGGTCCCATTCTACCTTTCACATTTCTTAAACTGATTCATTTATTTCGCCTCTTCTTCCCGTAAAAGGATGTAATTCTTCAAATCATTCTTTCAATTTATAGTCTCTCTTCAATTATGTCTCATCATCCGTTTAACACACTGAAGTATATAGTCTTATGGATTCCTAAAGAAGTCCTATTTGGTTCTTTTTTCAGTCTAAAAGTCTTTTCTGATAGTCTGTTGTTCATGTTTTCAATTCTGTCTTTTATTTTATCTTTTTGGATATCCTTTCCCTATGGATGGGATACTGCAAAGGATATCTAGCTGACCACGCTGTCAGAAGTAAAACTCCCAGTGTAGTTTCCACTAATCTGTGATATGTGAGACTATTTTCTGTTTTCTATAACAGAAATAAAACAGAAGACAAGTGGAAAAAATATGTTCCTTTTTTGCTTCAGCTTCCTCATCTGTAAATGAGCATATTACCTGTGGAATATGATTGTTAAGCAATTAACGATTTAGTAATTATGTATAATGCTCATCACAATGCTACAACATGGTGAGCATTCAATAAACACTAGCTCTCTTCCTCCATTTTTGTTAGAATGAAAAAAGAAAAATCTAAAAAGCCTATGTTCCAGGAAAAGAAAAGCCCAAGCATTTTTGCAAAGACATTTAAAAGGGACATTTCATTTTACCAATTACCCACAACACACATCTCCTTATAAGGAGTAAAACTCAAATTCAAATTATGCCACAAACATAACTTGCAGAAGATCACAGAATATATTACACATTTCCTAAATATCAAAACCATCAAAAGTTAAAAGAGAGAGCTCATCTCCCACATAAAATATAGCATAAAACAAATGATTAGGGACATTGAAAAGACTGATTAATAGAAACAGATGGTAAACCATCAGTAATTATCCTCAGAGTATATAAAACAATTCCCTGTAAACAAAATTAACAAGTTTATGGAATCTTTTTACATAAAAATGATTCACTGAAATATCATGAAAACCTAAGAAACAGTACGTTTTGGTGGCCAAGAATTATCAAACAAAATGACTCATCAATTTTTCACATATTATTTTGCAAAGATCAGTTGAATTCAACATTTATACCTATTATGTGCCAGGCTCTAAATAAAATAGAGAGATGAATAATAAACAGATCCAGTTCTCCAGGCTCACATTATACTGGAAAAAATGCAAAAACAAAAGCAACTCTATGCAATGCACTGTGGACTGTGATGAGTGCTATAATAAAGGCACCACAATGCAATGGGAAAACAAGGAAAGAAGAGATGAGTTTTGATAGAGAAATCTGTAAAACTGATTATTAGTAACTCTAGTGCACCTAAGATCACTGATACTTTTACAATTGAAGAACTTTTTTTAGTGGCTGTTATTTCTAACACCTATCTTTATTGATATTTTTAGAGCAGTTTAAGAGAAATATCCGGGCCGGGTACGGTGGCTCACACCTATAATCCTAGCACTCTGGGAGGCCAAGGCGGGAGGATCGCTCAAGGTCAGGAGTTCAAAACCAGCCTAAGCAAGAGCGAGGCCCTGTCTCTACTATAAATAGGAAGAAATTAATTGGCCAACTAAAAATATATAGAAAAAAATTAGCCGGGCATGGTGGTGCATGCCTGGAGTCCCAGCTACTTGGGAGGCTGAGGCAGAAGGATCGCCTGAGCCCAGGAGTTTGAAGTTGCTGTGAGCTAGGCTGATGCCATGGTGCTCTAGCCCGGGCAACAGAGTGAGACTCTGTCTCAAAAAAAAAAAAAAAAAAAGAGAGAGAGAGAGAGAGAGAGAGAAATATCTAGATCACAGGAAGTAAATCTGTCCACATCTATTCCTGTTTTTGATGCCAAAGGGAGCTAAAATAACCACGATGAAATTTATAGACTATTTTCTCAGTACATGCAAGTCGCCATTGGGATTCAATCCAACTAAAAGGAAAAACAAGTTCTAGTTTGTCCCTAAAACTGTTTTGTTTTCAGTAAAGCATGACCAAAAAATATTCTACCTCTTTTAAATTTTATTTTAATGGAAATGTTTTCACCAGTTTTAAGTATTTCCATGTGCATAAATAAAACTGGATTTAATTTCAAGCATCTAGTAAATATTGGCATAAGTTCATATAGCAATTAAAAAATGTGCAAATAAATATCACTGTCAATGAAAGTGAACAACTGAAGGAATGTAGAGGGCTCAATTAAGATATTTTTGATAAATCATAATGAATCTGCCTCAAAAACATGTTCACTTGATTATCATTTAAGTTGTCCTACGCTTTAATGAGTAGAAGTTACTGCATGAGTTATCTTTTAATGTAAAAATTCCATTGGCTTATGCAGCAAAAATTTTTGCAGATTTGTCAAGTACTATAATTTCAATGGTTGAGCAATGACTTACTAAGCATCAAGCTGATAAACAGCCAAAGACTAAAATACATTAAAAAATCTTTACAGCAACTTTATATTTCAGCAGTACCAGTAAGTACATTAAATACATCTTAAACTAACAATCTTTTTAACTTGGCATTATATAAGTTAATGTTACTGACATACAGCAAAGATCTCCAGTCACAATTAGAGCTTAGTTCCCTATTTCAAAAATTTCTGTTGACTAAAGTTGAGTAGAAATAATTGGACTTTCTGGCAAGTAGACTACTTAATTAATTGCAAGTATTAAGGTAGAAGAAAAAACAAAATCAAATCAAAGAAAAATTCTGCACTTTCAGTGAATTAAAAGAACACCAAACATAGAAGATGTCCATTCCAGGCTAGATCAGCCACTAAGTCCTATGACTTTGAGGTAATCCCAAGTATTTTGATTCTGATGTATTATCAAGATTATTGTGTATATCCTACCAAATTCACAAAAAACAAATTGAGGGACTAGAGAGAGGCAACATAGATAAAACTAGAAAGAAAGGGCACGAGGAAACATTCTCTCGTATGCTGTTTAGGAAACATAACTTTGAGGGACAGTTTGGCAGATTTATAAAAAGTTTAAATGTGCATACCCTTTGATCCAGAAATTCCATGTATTTTACATTAATATTTGTCCCAAATTACAAGGAAATATGTACAAGGATATATGTTATGACATTATGTGTAATCATGAAAACCTAGTAGCAAACTTATATGGCCACCAGGTGAACATTGGTAAAATATATCAGGGCCCTATTACGTAACTATCAAAAACAAGATAGCGTTTATGTATTCATATATTATCTATTACTAGATAGATTATTATTTAAAAAGCCTAAAGAACCCTTGGTCAAATCTTCCATGCAATAGCAACTCAGAGAATGTATAGAAGTATACCAAATCCAAGAACACTGAGAACAGGATCAAGGTTTTTATGTCAAGATTGTGGATCAAGTAATCAGCAACCAGCATTGATAAGATGCACCTGCACTAGAAAATTGGCACTAGTTTTATACTCCTGAGGACACTCACAACAACTAGCAAGGGGTGAAAACTAAAGGGAGCCCAGGATCAATGACTTCCCTGGCAAAGTGCATCCCGAATGTAAAGTGGCCGAGCTGAAACATTTGAAAGCCACTCCCGGTAAATGACTAGACTCACTATTTTTGTTTTCAATTAAGCCTTATTACCTGTCTTGTACCCTTCCTTAAAGGTAAGTGCATGTGGTGTTTGGCAAAGCTTATCATGTCTTATTAGTCTGTTAATTCAAACAAAAGACCACCTCTGTATTCTGCAGACCAAACTATTAATATATATTTTTTTAAGTTTAGAAACTATTTATTCTCCAGAATATTAAATAAGCAAGGGTTAACCACAAGCATATTATATTTCCAAAATTACTTTTATTTCAAAAATCAGACTAGTTTTCTGTTTGCACATCTAAAAACATTTATATGTCTATGTTATAGTGGTGAGACTGATTTCTTTTTTTTTTATTATTGAGAGAAAACTACAAAGCATTTACAGTACAATGTTACAGTCACAATTTGTAGTGAGCTGATTTCCCAAAATATATTACCACTCAAGTTGACTTATCTTGTAAGGAATTCCTCAAAAACTGATTCATGTGATTAACTGTACACCTCGGTAAATTCACTGAAAATCATTTAATTGTACACTTAAAATGAAGTGTTGGTTGTATGTAGATACAGTTGGAGCACTATGTATGTACTCTACAAACTATTAATATTTAACAGTCATTATTTATGAGGAATGGGCATAATAGGATCATGGGAAAGATTTTTTCACTCTTTATGGTAATCATGGTGCTATTAAAA
>CAUYRT010080391.1:0-10646 GCA_963574885.1 Lepilemur ruficaudatus | reverse complement strand
AGTAGCTGGGACTACAGGCATGTGCCACCATGCCCAGCTAGTTTTTTCTATATATATCTTTAGTTGGCCAATTAATTTCTTTCTATTTTTAGTAGAGACGGGGTCTCGCTCTTGCTTAGGCTGGTTTCGAACTCCTGACCTTGAGCAATCCACCCGCCTTGGCCTCCCAGAGTGCTAGGATTACAGGTGTGAGCCACGGTGCCCGGCCAAGGGTTTTTATATCTTATGTTCATGAAGGCTACTTACTGGCCTATAATTTTCTTAGAATGTCTTTCTACTTGTCAGTGTAATGCTGGCCTCATAAAATGCATTTGGAAATGTTCCTTCCTCTTAAATTTTTTGGAGGAGTTTGTATACAGTTGGTATTATTTCTTCCTTAAATATTCAGTAGAATTTGCCAATGAAGTGACTTGGGCCTGGAAGGGTTTTAATACAAATTCAATTTCTTTAATTGATATAGAACTATTCAAGTTATCTACTTCTTAGCAAGCTTTGGTAGTTTGTGTTTTTCAAGAAATTTGTTTTGTTTCATCTAAGTTGTGAAATTTATTGGCAAAAAGTTATTCATAAATGTTCTCTTCTCACCCTTTTAATGTTTGTAGGGTCTGTGGTGATGCCCCTTCTTTCAAGCCTGATATTGATAATTTATGTCTTCTCTGTTTCTTTTTTTTTTAAACTTCAAAAAAGTTGTTTTCAAAGAACCAGCTCTTGGTGTCATTGTTCGTCTTCATTGTTTGTTGTTGTTGTTGTTTTGTCTTTCATTGGTTTCTGCTCTGATCTTTATTTTTTCCTTTCTTCTTACCTGGGTTTAATTTGCTGTTGTTAATTTGCTTTACAAATCATAACCGCTCAGCTTCTCTGAACTTTGATCTCTGTCTCATCAACTCAGCAAGACTGTTGAGCTATGTTTGAATTTCCTTTCCCTGCACTGCAGCCTGGAAATTTCCTTCAAGCAGTAAGCTTTAGCGATTGTAGGGCTCACCTCATTTGTTTCTGTCTCTGAGATCATAGCATAATAAGAAATAAATTCTATCACTTTACCTTTTAACCAGTTCACTGCACACTCTCTCTTCTGGATTTGTATTTACTGTAGAACAAATTGATACCAAGATCTGCTGAAACTCTAATGCATTATCTATCCTTAAATTACTTGCAGATGGAGACATCTCACAATCACAGGTTCATACTGGACTTTATAAGTTCTCTTAGTATGTTGTAGTGGGTGTTTATACACATTTTTGTTGTTGTTATTGACTAATTTCTGTCCTAGAGCTAAATGGCCTTCAGTGACAGATGAGACCTCTCTCTTTCACTCTCTTTACAAATATATACAGCCCTGAAGTGTTGGAGGGGCTAAGTGGATTTTTGGTTTTTAAGTTGTTTTGGGCTTGTGTTCCATCACTAGATTCAGTCTTTTGTCTAAATACATTATGTGCAATTCTTGTTATTGTCACTTTTAACTTAATGTTTGTTTGCTACTGTTCTCAACTTGTTCGCTGGAGTAATGCTGAGTTTGAAAATATGACCATGTAAACAATATTTACTTGCCTGATTTTGTTTTGTAGGTGGTATAGCTGTATGCTAGGGAAGAAATGCAGCCTGGCACCTCTGAAGGAAGAGCTTCGCATACAAGGGGTGAGGCTTTGTCGTTACCGTTCTGGTGCATCTACTTTTGATGGCAGTTTTAGTATAGAATTTTCCTTTATAACCTGAAACTCTAAATGTGATGCTATTTTTGTTTTTTTCCTTGTTTTTTAAATTCTGTAATTTTAGGGCAAAAAGGTACTTTTTATAGAAAATTAAAACAAGGTCTTCTTTGATAATTAAAACAAAAAAGAGGTGGAGGAAAACAGCATGGGTAGGATGTCGGAGAAAAACCAGAAATCAAAAAACCTGACGTCTACCACTGACCTCTCATCTGACTCCTTTATAGATGCAGAACTGAGGGCTAGGTAGGCAAAGGGCTTGCTTCAGGCCACACAGCTAGTTACGAAAGGACAGCTAGAACCAGAAGACAGTGTCAGGCCATCATGCTTCCCACTAGGGTGACAGTCCACGTGAGTGCAGCCTTCTACTCCTATTTTGAAAGGCAAGTCACAAATAAATACTTCCCTGACCACTTCCCTCCTTGTTTATGGTGTTTGGCATGAGTAGGCATGAGTCAGATGACTTTTCAGCAAAAGGGGCTGGATGCGGATCAGTAGCAGAAACCAAGCTTCTGACCTCTGGTTTCTCTCTGACGTTCTACTCATTCTGTTTTCCCCACAACACCGTTTCTTTGGTAAGTTGTAAAAGCTACAGAGTAGTTCCTTTTTCTTTTCTAAAATCTGATAGATAAAAGGAGATCACACAGCTATGTCTAGCCAGGCTTTGGTTGGCTCTCTTTCTTAAAAAAGAAAACAAAAAAACCACTTGAATCATTTTACTAATGATTCTCTGAAGAGCTGTGTTTTAGGTATTTCAAATATTTGAACCTTCAAGCCAGATCTGTAATTCTCTCTAATGTTTTATGGAAGGAAAAAAAGACAACTTTGTTGAGAGATAATGTATTCATTCATTATTAGGCAGCTGTGTTTAATTGGTTTTTGATAATAGTGTTTGTAAGCTGCTTATAAAGAAAGACCAACAGATATTTAACGTGAGGCAGCAGCCAGAAACATATTGGTGGAATGACGTCAGTTTGACGAGATGCCATGTTTGTCGGTTTCAGGTTCCGAAAGTCACCTACACTGAATTCTGTCAAGGTCGGACAATGAGATGGGCCTTAGCTTGGAGTTTTTATGATGATGTAACAGTACCAGTAAGTAGAGACTTTGCCTCAGCTTCTCCAAATGCCAGCACATGGTGGGTGGGTTTTAGTGGGTCATAAATGAATCAAATCTATATTGTGCCCTGTATACTTATGTCAAAATGGAAAGTGGTTGTGACGAAGACAGAGTCCTGGAAGGCTGGCACTGGTGCCCGTGGAGCCTTCCCCTTGAGGGTGTTTGCAACACAGTGATTCTTGCTCAGCAGACAGAAATGCATCTTTTAGGAATTAGAAATTCAGATAATATAACCTGTAGAAACACGTTGTGTAATTACTCTGGTGGACATTCCTCAAGAATTGAAGTCTGTTTCTTTTCCTTCCTGACTACCGCTTTCCTAGAATTGCTGCCTCCTGGGGTTCCTGTGAATTTAGAAGTCGCTTTTCTGGGTTGCTGGCTTTCCATGTGTGACACTTAGGGATCGTTCTAGTGAAGGGTTCTAGCTAGGCCTTACGATTAGCACTAGAATATTAACCATTTTTGAAGCTGGATGATAAGTCATTATCTCATTCTCTCTACTTTGTGCATGCTTGAACATTTTCTGGAATAAAGCTTTTAAAAATGATTTTTTCACAAATGTCTCTTTGTCCTCTGCGCTGCTGTATGTAAAGGAAAAATGCTTCTGAGCTGGCCAGATTGAATGATTTTTCTGGGCTGTGCTGAGAGTTGGTGACAGAATGGCATCCGTTTGTTCTCACAGTTCCCTCCCAAGAGTGATTGACTTCCTGTTGCCTGGAGCCTCCTACCTTGGGTTTCTGAACACACTGCTCAGCACGTGTTCCTTCTTACCATAGTGTTTATGGCGGCCTCGTACCTGTGGCTCCATTTCTCTCTCCTCAGTCCAGACAGCAGGCTTGTTCTGGGTGCTTCTCTCCCAAGGTCTTGGCTCCTGTTGGTCTTTAAAGTCATGGTGAATGTAGCTGTATCTCTGAGTCTCTCTTCCTGCTCTTGTAGGGTAGAAGAATAGAGACGTGTGGAAGCACAAGGGGATGATTTGCAGATACTACCTAGTTTCTGAAAACTTGAGCTCCAATTTGAAACTGAGCCTGTCCTTCCTCTGATCTGCAGCTAGGTGTGCTGCTGGGCTGAAATACGCTCCCCAGTGCCATTTGAATGGCCTCCCCCAGGGAAGCCTAGACTCCTGGACAGCGCAGTAGGGTGTTTGAATTAGGCACTGGTTAAAAAGATGCTCCTGCCTTTTTGACTGCCCACCCCGAAGGATTATTCTTTCTGTCATCTGAATACCAGGCTTCCACACCAAGTGGTTAAAATCATTAGTAAATGCCCTTAAGTTATCCTCATACAGACACTAACAGCTGCAGGAAGGTAGAACAGCACCTGCTTCCAAATGCTTTCTGCTCAGCCTGCTTCCCACAGTTGTTGGCAGTGCAGGTGGAAGAGCTGATAATGAGCCCTGGTGCTCCCCATGCCAGCTCAGAGACCAGAGTCCAGCTCAGAGACCAGAGTCGCCCTGGCCCTCTTGGATTAGTAGCTATGTCAGATCCAACTATCAAAGGGCACTGTGTTTCTGTGTTAAAAAATCAGCTTATTTTGGAAAGGAGCCCTGAAGCCACGCTGGCTCCCTCTTGTAGAGCATCCTTCTCCCCTGTTCATAGTTCTCAAGCATCAAAGAATGCCTCTTGCTAAGGGCCTCAGATTTCTCCCGTGCTAGAGTATTCCTCCCCCCCACCCACTCCCCGCAACCCAAGCCGTTAATAATGCATTCCCAAGTGTTCCATTAGATTTACTTAAACTGCTACAGGAAAAGTGGCAATTTCTGATTTGTAGTAACCCAGCAACAGTTTCTTAGTACTGGTGCCCTTGATCAGCAACTGCTTTCCCTGGGGATAGCCCCAGGGAGCTCGTGAGGTTTTTTATTTGGCCATCCTCTTGATTCTCCTCCCCACCCCCTGCTTTTCTGAAAAATCACCTGGCTTTCCCCTCTTGCTCCTGTTGGTGCTGAGGCAGGAGGAGGATGCTGTTTGAGACAAGGAATAGAGCTAGTTAAGCAGAAAATACTGACCTACTTCCCCACCTCCACTCCCGCCATTTTAGGGTAAATGTGCAAGTTACTATGGCAACTTCTGTTTTCACTTATCTCAGGCCTACTGACTGGTTTCTGTTGGTGCTGAATGCTGAAAAATTCTAATTCACTGGTGATTCAAGTGCCTACACTAAGCCCCTTGCTGTTGTCTGGATTTATTTTAGCTGCAAAAAGACGAGTCCTAGTGTTGATAGAAATTCCGTACCATCATTTCTGACTGACGATGAATAGAGGGAAACGTATTGTGAGGACTGTTCTTTACAGAATTCTACCAAGCCACTTAGAAAGCCTCTTTGTTCCAGTTTTCCTCTAATTGCTCTAGGCATTAATTTAGCTTTGCTTTGGTTTGCTTTGAGTAAGTTTGACATTTGTTAGAAGAAAAAGGAAAAAAAATGTGGCTTTAGTAAATTGTGCACTCTTGGTATGAGCATTGCTCAGGAACTCTGGTTTCAAAAACTATCCCCTTGCGCTTAAGGCATTTGCATTAAGCCTGGGACTCTCCTGTCTAGGGAGTAATGACTGCAGGGCTTTTTGGAGAGCAGATGGAGGGGGAGAGGTCAAATTAATTAGGTAACTTTGTGTGTTTGGAGGGGGGGAGCTAGGGGTCTCCTGACAGTACTCTACTGCCTGCCCTATAGGTTTTCTTTTCTATTTTTTTTAATTTTTATTTATTTTAGAGACAAAGTCTTATTCTGTCACCTGAGCTAGAGTGCGATGGTGTCGGCCTAGCTCACAGCAACCTCAAACTCCTGGGCTCAAGCGATCTTCCTGCCTCAGCCTCCCAAGTGGCTGAGATTGTAGGTGCACACCTCCATGCCTGGCTAATTTTTTGTTTTTAGTGGAGACGGGGTCTCACTCTTCCTCAGACTGGTCTTGAACTCCTGAGCTCAAACGGTCCTTCCGCCTCAGCCTCTCAGAGTGCTAGGATTACAGGTGTGAGCCACCGCGCCCGGCCTCCATAGGTTTCAGGCTGGTTCCAGATAGCTGAGGGGTTCAGTGTAGGTGCCCCAGGAGTTGACAGTTGGGAGCACACATAAGGTTGGTACTTTCAGGCCTCGTATTCATTTTAACCAGAGCTGATCTGCTTTTGTCAATTTTATGTATTGATTTTATTTGTTGGAAGGGTCAGGAAATGGTTTGAAAACCAGCACTATAGCGGGCTGTGCATGGAAAAAACAGATGTGGTGATTAGGGAGCTGAGTTCTTGAGCAAAACCAAAGCTAAGGACCCTCCTCTTAGTTACTTTTCTTACGAAATGTGATCTTCCTCATGAGAACAACAAATAAGACATCATTTTCTGTCCTCTACAATAATTAGTTTTATGGGAAAGAAAATCATACATGAAACAATTGATGCAAAATTGTGTATGTTAGGTGATAGAAGAGGCTTGGGAAACACCCTGCAAAATCATATATGAATAAGTGCTGAGGTGACTAGTGGGACAGGGTAGTCAGCAGTTTAGAAAGGGAATGGCTCGGGCTGGGCCAGGCAGAGACAACTTTATAGAGGAATTGTCGGTGTGTGACCCGTAGGTAGTTGGAGCTCCATAAATATTTGTTGAATGTTTAAAGGACTGATATAGGACTTGTATTGAGAATAGCGTCGTGAGCAGGACATCAGTAAGTTTAGATTTGAAGCAGTGGATATAATCTTTGTTGTTGTTTGAATGTTTCACATATTTTATTTCAACCTGATAGCAAGCAAGTGAAGTAGATAGTTTTGTCCCCACTAAATAGTGTGGAAACTGAAGGCTCCAAAAAATCAGGTTGGAACTCAGATCAGTCCCATTTCACAGCCTGAGTGCTTGTCATCACTCTGACACTCTGCTCCCCAAGGTACTGTCCCTTTTCTGGCCTGGCCACGATAACCTGCTCATCCAGGCCCTTACGCTCTTGCTTGTGGACCATCCCAACAGCCTCTCCTTTACGAGTCACTTGGATGCATCCTAAGTTTACCATTCTGCTCAAAATGGTAAGCTTTTTGGCTCATTTGGCTCCTTGGGCCTCCCAGATCCACCCCTGACTTTCCCTTCCATCCTAGTCACTCCGTGTTTTCCTGACTGTACTGTCTCCTACCGTATTACCTTCTGCAGACTTGCCATCGTGCCCAAGTCAGAGCTGACTTTGTATAGCCTTTGCTCACACCCCGTTCTCTGTCTGGTCCTTGCCTCTGCCTTCCCTCCACTGTGGCCTAGCCCAGTTCCAACTTATGCATAAAGCTTTCTTAACCATTCAGCCCACAGGAATCTCTTGCTTCCTTTGGACTTGTATTTATCACTTTCAGTCACCTGTACTCCACGTAAACTACTTTATGGTGGTATTTTGTTGGGCTCTGGCACAGTGTATCAACGGCAGAATACATTGCACAGCATGTACGAAAGACCTTTCGTGAGCTGGCCCCTTTCTGGCTTTATGTTGAACAGGTTACTTCTCTAAGTTTCAGTTTCCTCAGTTGTAAAATGGAGCGTAATAATAGTACCTATCACATAGGGTTGTTTTGAGAATTGGATGTCCTTAACACAGTACCTGGTATGTAGTAAGTGCTCAGGAAGATTTCCCACCATTTCTTCCCCCTGCACCCCCACCCCATATTTGATGCTCCAGTAATATTGAGCTACCGCTCCAATCCCTCTGCCTGGAGATTTCCTCCCCTGACCATCAGATTCCTCAGCTGTCATGTCTTGGTTCAGATACTACCTGCTGTGGAGCTTGCCCTGACCCTAAGCTGGCCTTGATCATCCTCCTCTTCTGTTCACTGTGCTTTGTCCCTACCCCCATTATTGTATCTTTTATGTAGCATCACCCTAGCCTAGCATCTGGGGCAAAGGCCCCCAAGTAATAATTGTTGAATGAATGGAAATGAAAAAAATAAATGATGGGGTGGTACAGTTGCACCAAAGTACCAGCTCTAGCAGAAAACAGTTACTAACAAATCCCTGGGCATCAAGGTGACAAGAAAGACGTTCCCAGGAACCACCCTGTGCTCATGAAGCCTCCTCTTTTCTCTTTAAAATCCATTTGAACTTTCTATTCTCTTCCAAAGTATATCTTTCTTTTTATTTTGTTTTATTTTATTTTTTTGAGACAGGGTCTCACTCTGTTGCTCGGGCTAGAGTGCCGTGGTGTCAGCCTAGCTCACAGCAACCTCAGACTCCTGGGCTCAGGCAATCCTCCTGCCTCAGCCTCCCAAGTAGCTAGGACTACAGGCATGCACCACCATGCCCGGCTAATGTTTTCTATATATTTTTAGTTGGCCAATTAATTTCTTTGTATTTTTAGTAGAGACGGGGTCTCGCTCTTGCTCAGGCTGGTCTCGAACTCCTGACCTTGATTGATCCCCCCACCTCCGCCTCCCAGAGTGCTAGGATTACAGGTGTGAGCCACCTCGCCCGGCCTCTTTTTATTGTTTAAAATGTAAAATGATTTAATATTGAGTCAAATTGACCTTGTGAGAAGATAACCCTATATTTATCATTTGGTTCCATTGTTATTTCTATAGAATATGACAAATAATAAGGTTTCTATAAATCATAAAAAAGGTTAATTCAATATTTATATTTTTTAAATTTAGTTTTACCCTTTCTATTCCCAAAAATGAATTATATACATTATTAAATACAGAATTAAATACAATCATAGATTTGTAGATATTTTATTTTGGTTTTGGCCTCTAATTTTTTTTTTAATTTATTTTTTTTATTTCAGCATATTATGGGGGTACAAATGTTAAGGTTATGTACATTGCCCTTCCCCACCCCACCCCCGCCCTCCTCCTGTCAGAGCCTCAAGCCTGACCATCGGCCTGTAACTTTTTTAATTCCTAAAGGAACTCTCCTTTGGAGCATGGAATTTTGTTAAAATGCTTTCAGAGCACGCGTAGCTTATTTGAAATGTTCTCAATCTTTTTTTTTTCTTTTTTTTTGAGACAGACTCTTGCTCTGTCACCTGGGTTAGAATGCCGTGGCATCAGCCATCTGGACCAGAGTGCCATGGCGTAAGCCTAGCTCACAGCAACTGCAAACTCCTAGGCTCAAGCGATTCTCCTGTCTTAGCCTCCCGAGGGACTACAGGCACGCATGACCACTCCCAGCTAATTTTTCTGCTTTTGGTAGAGACAGGGTCTCACTCCTGCTCAGGCTGGTCTTGAATTCATGACCTCAAGTGATCCTCCTGGTCTTGAACTCCTGACCTCAAGCTATCTGAGAGTAGGTATTACTTAATTTTTTAAAAAGTAGTAGGAGTTGGACGGGCGCGGTGGCTCACGCCTGTAATCCTAGCACTCTGGGAGGCCAAGGTGGGTGGATTGCTCAAGGTCAGGAGTTCGAAACCAGCCTGAGCAAGAGCGAGACCCTGTCTCTACTATAAATAGAAAGAAATTAATTGGCCAACTAACAATATATACAAAAAATTAGCTGGGCATGGTGGCGCATGTCTGTAGTCCCAGCTACTCAGGAGGCTGAGGCAGGAGGATTGCTTGAGCCCAGGAGTTTGAGGTTGCTGTGAGCTAGGCTGATGGCACGGTACTCACTCTAGCCCAGGCAACAGAGTGAGACTCTGTCTCAAAAAAAAAAAAAAAAAGTAGTAGGCGTTAACTAGGATCACTGCAGGAAGAGAGGAGCAGATCACACCTCGAAGAGTAAAAGCAGGCCATGCTTTTTCTGACAGTAAAATCCTGTTGGACTTTATGGAACAAGTTGTTTTACCAGTGTGCTAGGATTACAGGTGTGAGCCACTGTGCCCAGCTCAAATGTTATCCGAGATAAAATATCTTTGTTCTTTGAAAGTGGGTTTGATTTTTTTTTTTAATAGCTAGAAGCCTCTATAACTATTATAGGGCTTCTTAAAAGTATTGTAATAAATAATCCTCCAAAGTGACTACTTTAAGGAGATGGCCGCCCCTTGAGTGGAATATACTGGTTTATTTAAAAGTCAATCTTGGGTTCAGGCGCAGTGGCTCACACCTGTAATCCCAACACTTTGGTGGAAAGATTGCTTGAGGCCAGGAGTTCAAGACCAGCCTGTGTAACACACCAACCCCGTCTTTATAAAAAAATTATTTAAAAAATTAGCCAGGTTTGGTGGCATGCACCTGTAGTCCCAGCTACTCAGGAGGCTGGGGTGAGGAATAGCACTTGAGCCCAGGAGTTTGAGGCCGCGGTGAGCTAGATCATGCCACTGCACTCCAGCCTGGGCAACAGGGCAAGACCCTGTCTCTTAAAAAAACAAATAAATAAAAATTAAAAAGTCAACCTTACTGATTTAGTTTATACCACAGACATTTTGATTCCTCCCTTAATTTGGAAGTTCCTTGAGGGCAGGAACCTTTTGTTCATTCACGTATTCTGCAATTTCTTGAATAGTTTGTGATAGTTGGGACTTAGTAAATATTTTCTGAACAGGTGCATTTCCTTATGGCAAACATTTTAGAAAATAGGGATAATTTTTTTAAAAAGAAGAAAAGAAAAACCCCATCATCCAAAGATAACCACTGTTAACAGTTTTGATTGTATACTTCAGAGTTTTTTTCTTTTTTAAAATTTAAATTTCTAGGCCAGGCGCGGTGGCTCACGCCTGTAATCCTAGCACTCTGGGAGGCCGAGGCGGGAGGATTGCTCAAGGTCAGGAGTTCAAAACCAGCCTGAGCAAGAGCGAGATCCCATCTCTACTAATAATAGAAAGAAATTAATTGGCCAACTAAATATATATATAGAAAAAATTAGCCGGGCATGGTGGCGCCTGCCTGTAGTCCCAGCTACTTGGGAGGCGGAGGCAGAAGGATCACTTGAGCCCAGGAGT
>CAUYRT010080387.1:0-54816 GCA_963574885.1 Lepilemur ruficaudatus | reverse complement strand
TTTATAATAAACCATGCACACCTCTCCCCACATGTGCACATATGTGTACACACACATACACACACTTCAATTTGCTTTATACTTTTTGTTCTGTAATTTGGAATTATTTCACTCGTTATCAGAACAAGAATAACAGCAACTATTTTTATCTGGAATATATACACACATGCACACACACACATATCTAGAGATAGAATTTTAACAAATTTTTAAGAATTGATACCTATTAAAAATAAACGAGTGTAATTTTTATTTCAGATTTAAGATTTTCTTAAGACATGTTAGCTTAAAAAGAGTTTAAAAATATAAGATGGATATCTTGATGATACATTTTCATGACTGTTAAAAGAAAAACCCTGGACAAATTAGTTGTAATACAATTTAATTGAGCAAAGAATGGTTTGCCAATACTGCAGCCCCCAGACCAGAAGAGGTTCAGGAAGACTCCGATACTGCTACATGGTCGAACAAGATTTCTGGACAGAAAAAAGAATGTGATGTACAGAAAACGGAAGTAGGGTACAAAAACAGCCAGATTGGTTATAGCTTGGCATTTGCCTTATTTGAACACAGTTTCAACAGTTTGAGTTTGATTGGGCAAAGCTCAGTGACTGGCATACAAATAGGTTACAGTTTGTTTACACATCCAGTTAGGTCACAGTTCACTAGGTATGGAGAAAACTTTAGGCTAAACTTAAAATATATAAGGAGGTAGCTTTAGACTAACTTAACACAATCAGTCATCATTAAAAATGTGATTCCTCCAGGTACAAGCTTAAACTTTCAAACTATTGCAGATAAATGTCACTTACTGAATAATGAATCTCATTTTTTGAGGAATTTAAGCTTTCTTCCTAGAGGTGTAAGACATTAATAAACCTCAAAGTAATAAACACACGAGAACATGCAGCATAGTAAGATTTTAGAGTATATTAGCTATAGTATTTAGAATTTATTAGTGTACAGTTATGTTATAAAAAAACTTTTTAGAAGAAAAAAATGAAAAAGAACAAAGTTGACTAATTACACTACCTGACTTTAAGACTTATGGTAAAGCTCTAATATCAAGACGGCATACACTGGCATAAGTATAGATATAGTAATAAAAGCATCAGAATAGAAAACCAGATTATACCTACAAATATATGGGCAATTCTTTTCTGAAAAAGATATAAAGATAAGTTACATGGGGGCAAAATAGTCTTTTCAATACTTACAAAAAATTGAACCTCTATCTATACTTTTAAACATACACAAAAATTAAGTCAAAATGGACCATATACATAAATTAAACTAAAACTATAAGTTCTAGAAGATAGCATAGAAGAAATTATTTGTGACCTTGGGCTTGGCAAAAAATTCTTAAACAGAAAATGCACAAACTATAAATGAAAAAAAAGATAAATTATACTTTGTTAGAATTAAAAACTTTTATTCTTCTTAAAGTAATCATTTTTTTAAGTTAAAAACAAGCCACAGATAGGAGAAAATATTCACAAAACATATATTTGACATGGTATTTGTATACAGAACACATTTTAAAAATCTCAGAACTCAGTAAAAGAAAACAACTCGGTTTCAAAAAGGGAGGCAAGACTTAAAAGGACATTTTACTAAAGAAAAAATAAAAGTGACAAACAAATGCATAAAAAAATTGCTTTACATCATTACTGATTAGGAAAATACAAATTACAGCAATGGGATTCTACTGCACATTTCTTAAAATGGCTCATGGGCATGCAGAGCACCTGGAACCCTCATACATTGCCTGTGGGAATGTGAAAAAATCAGTCCCTTTGGAAAACAGTCTGGCAGTTTCTACTAAAATGAAACATACACAATAAACACATTTATGACCCCAAAATCTTACCCTTAGTTATTTATCCAGAGAAATGACAATATATGTCTACACAAATATGTGTACACGAATGGTCCTAGTGACTTTATTCATAATTTTAAAAAAATGGACACAACACAAATGCCCATTAACTAGCAAATGAATAAACCAAGTAATTCCATATAACTGGATATTGCTTACCCATAAAAGGGAATTAACATGCAAAAATGAAGACATATTTAAAGTCTTATACTAAATGAAAGATGTTCACACAAAAAGCCACATACTGCACGATTACATTTTTATGACATTCTAGCAAAGGCAAACATCGTGACAGAAACCAGATCAGACGCAACCAGCAGGGTACGGGAAGTGGGTTGACCATAAAGAGTCATGAGGGAACATTTGAGGGTATGAAAATATGTTTCATGTTCAATGTGTTGGTGGTTACACACTTAGATTGTTTGTCCAAACTCATAGATGTGGGCCTCTTAATGTATGTGAATTATACTTCAATAAACTTGACCTTTGAAAAAGCATGGATTGATATCATGACTACAGAGATACTGACCTTGTAACTTCAGTCGAGATTTCAACTTGGAAGTTTCAGTTGTGCCTATCTTATTATTGGAAATAACATCACATGCAAAGTGCTTGGCACAGAGCTTCTTTCTGAGTGTGAGTTATTATCAAAAGGATTTGGGTAATTATATATTACTTAGCGAAAGAAGTGGGAAGTAGTAATGAGATAGACGTAAGTTGAAGGGCACAAAGGTTAACTCTTCTCTAGCATGAACAGGAAAAACCCATGACCGCACCACTTTTGAAGCTAAACCTATCTTATCAAACAGATTCAAATAGAAGATTCTCACAGCTTACAGAAGGTACTTTAAAAAGTTTCACTGCCAGCACAGGAAAAATATAAACTATAAATATATGTGTGTGTATCATATACAGTTTGTTAATTGAAGTGTGAATGCAGCAGAAAGAGGGTATGAGTAATAGGTGGCTTCAGCCAAATTTAGTTTAGTCATATCCTTGCTCTGCCAATATACCTCAAGCTTAAATGGTATCACTGAAGCTGTTTCAGATTTGAATTGCTCCAAAGCATTATCCTTCTTCCAACTGGGCTGAAATCTGATGGTAGTTTACTTTTGCAGCCAGATAGGCAGTATCTTTTATGTTTTATTTATTTATAGTATCACTTAAGCCATGCATAACTTTATATGCACTTATAAAGCTAAACTCACAATTTGTGAAGCAAACTTACGATAGGAAGTAAGCAGTTTACAATATGAAGTACATTTTTGGATTAGAAAGTTGTTGGAAATAGTGTGGGTAAATTAAACCATCAGCCCCATATAAGTGATTTGATTGCCACATAGAACTACTAACAATAGTAGTGGCACTTTTTATGACTTTTTAATGGGAATATTTGTTTTAAATTTGACTCTGTGATTCCATAAATCTATCTCCCCACTACGTCCAAGTAATAATGGCCAAATTCTCTTATTTTGCCAGAATCTAGTAGCAGGAAAGAAATGCTAGTTATCTATCATCTGTCCGAGAAACATATTTGGGGTAGAGATCCAGATTCTTTGATTCCTAAATCTATAATTTTGTTGGTTTGTTTTTCCTTTATAGCTTGCCACCTTTTTAAAATACACTTCTGTTTGGGAGAGGGATAGTACATGTTTGAAAGGTTCTTATACTCACTTAAAAAAATCCAAGGATTTGAATGTTTAAATAGTGTATTTAACCTCAATAAATGCACATACAAATATGTATCTACAAATTAGTATTTAATGACAATGAATTGAGAGCTCAAGTGCCCAAGGAGTACCCACTCTTGTCCATATGTCATAAATAACTTGACCTAAGGGCAAAGCAGTGGCTGGTTTGAAATTTCATGTTAAGAATAACTGCTCATTGACAATCAATCAAAAATGAACTCATATCGTTCTAAGATTCTGATGGAATGAAACAGAGAGAAGTTATTCAAGTCATAAAATAACTTAATGTTTTAAGCACTTTTAATTAGGAAAGCAACATAACCATATTATAGAGGAAATAGTTATCCACAGTTTCATTCTCCTAAGAGAACTATTATTGTTTTGTAGCCTTTTAATTATCAATGCAAATTTACAGAGTAGTCTCCTGTAAAGTATGACATACCTGAGTTTCTATGGGAGGGGTCCACAAACTATGACCTAAGGGCCAAATTTGACTAGGGAGTAAAAATGGTTTTTATGATTTTAAATGATTGAAAA
Organism: Lepilemur ruficaudatus; assembly: GCA_963574885.1. Lineage (NCBI taxonomy): Eukaryota > Metazoa > Chordata > Mammalia > Primates > Lepilemuridae > Lepilemur > Lepilemur ruficaudatus. The sequence goes on along the minus strand of CAUYRT010080387.1, from coordinate 50,709 downwards.
TTTAAAAATTTCATGCCATGTGAAAACTATATAAAATTCAAACTTCAGTGTTAGCAAATACATTTTTTTGTTGGAATGTAGCTAATATAGTCAATCTATTTATGTATTGTCTATGGCTGCTTTTATGCTACACAGGGCCCAAACTAGGAGAAGACAATTGAGGCACTAGCCTCAGGCACAGATTTTAATGAGTGCCCCAAATCTCAGTAATAAAGATATAAATCATATTTAACACAGTAGTTTAAGGATCAAAGTTAACCCAAAAAAAGCTATTATAAACAAAATATTAAAATGTTATTAAAGATAACATCTATACTACAATTGCAAAGCTGAGCAGTTTCAACCAAAACTATATGGTCTGCAAACCCTAAAATAGTAACTAACTGATCCTTTACCAGAGAAGTTTGCCAACTCCTGCTCTATGGCATTTAGGACCTTGAGTTATTTCTTATTTCCACCTAAGAATTTCTAATTTAGAATAAAACATAGGTGGGTAAAGTTTTGTGTGGTAAAGATTCCTTGCTAAAGGCTTTTGTCAATCAGAAGAGAAGGAATAACCCAAGGGAAATATATTCGGTCAATAATATGGCGGGTATGTGCCGGGTTCGGTGGCTCACGCCTGTAATCCTAGGACTCTGGGGGGCAGAGGCGAGAGGATCACTCAAGGTCAGGAGTTCGAAACCAGCCTAAACAAGAACAAGGCCTCTTCTCTACTAAAAATAGAAAGTAATTAATTGGCCAACTAAAAATATATAGAAAACATTAGCAGGGCATGATGGCACATGCCTGTAGTCCCAGCTACTTGGGAGGCTGAGGCAGAAGGATCGCCTGAGCCCAGGAGTTTGAGGTTGCTATGAGCTAGGCTGATGCTACAGCACTCGAGTGAGGGCAAAAGAGTGAGACTCTATCTCCAAATAATAATAATAATATGGCAGGTATGAACTTTTTGTATTCTTACTGTGGTTTTCTTAAAAGGAGGAGGAAGAATAAAAGGAAGAGGAGAAAGAGGAAGATGAAAAGAGGGAGGGGCAGGAGGTAGAGAAGGGGGATCTCATGCCACCTGGCCCAGAAGAAATTCTGTGTGAAGGGTTGAATACATCTAATATGATGCCAAATAAGATATGGGGGTGGGGGGTGATATAGGCTCACAAAGACCATAACTCATGCAAATATAGCAAACACTAGTTGTTTTAAAAAAGAAAAATTCTATTTCATGTTCAGTATTGAATTTTCTTTACCATAATCTCACTCTGAGAAGTTTTAAAAATGTCAGGTACCAAGCCTTAGATATTATCTAAATTCTTCACAGAGAAATAGACTCTGCCAAACATCAGCCTATACTTTTCAATCATTTTCAATAACTAGTTGCCTAATTACAATTGCTTAGACATTTAACCAAATGCTAAGTATTGGAGATACTTAATACCATGTAACAAGAGTAGATGTCAGAGGGAATTTTTAAAAACTTAATTTCTAAAGATTACTTTAAAAATTCTTATTTGTTTTTCTGAACTCTAATTTTTTTTCACACATCAGTTTTTATAAATAATATGCTTCTTACCACTATTTAGAGGTGGTGAACTGGTAGTTTTTTTTATATTTTCCCAAATAAATTTTGACAGCAATTTGTCAGAAGTCTTTTATTATTGTTGAAAATCTTGAAAAAATGCTTGACACTCAAAGACACACTCGGAATTCCCTATCCCTTAGGAGTTATTCTGTCGCACAGTAAGGATGCATATGTTTATTACTAGAGCAAAGTTACATTTCACCTGCTTTTCTAAATGGTGGTCTAAGAACAACAGAGGTTTTTTTATTGTTTTTAATCAAATACCTAAAGTTTAAAAATTAAATTCCCAATATCCACTTATTAAATATTTAGACAGACATCCAATGTATTATTGTGCAAGATCATTTTAGAACCAGAAATCTTTTTTTTAAAATGATTTCAAATTTTGTGGCTTTAGGTGTATGCCCTGAAAATTCTTTTAAATATATAAGAATGTTGTACAAATTCTAAAAAAATTCCATTTTTGAACCAAAAGTATTTACACAAATTTACAAAATATTAAGGAAGGAAAATTTTTGAAGCCTATCATATTGTCATTATAGTATCATATGAAAATAATACTTAGCAGGGCACAGTGGCATGCACCTACAGTCCCAGCTACTCTGGAGGCAAGAGGATCCCTAGAGCCCAGGAGCCCAGCTGTAGTGTGCTGTGAGAGTACCTGTTAACAGCCACTGTACTCCAGCATGGGCAACATAGCAAGACTGTGTCTCTTTTTACAAAAAAAAAATAAATAAATAAATAAAGATACTTTATTTCTGCAACTATGATAAACACTGGGTGATTTTAAATTTATTTGTGATTTGTAATTGTTTATTTAACTACCAGATGTTCTGAGTGGCAAGATTTACAAACATTCTAAATTACATTCTGATCAATCAACTCAATTACTTAGTATGGTTAAATCATCTAATATCTTATAGAACTTTTATCTTTGATGTCTGTCACCAGCAATTCAGTCTTTATTAAAGCAAAATACTTAAGGAATTGCAGAATTTTATTTTTCCAAAAATTTGAGAATATGTCCCACTTAACATTATGAAGTTGCTCAAATATACAATACATACCATAATAAAAGTATGACATCTTTGTTACATAGACTGATTACTAGGTATTCAGTGTGTGGTTCATCATTTTGCTATGTGTATGCAATGAATTGCAGAGAGTACTCTTTTGATGAATATTTTCTGAATAAATAAACTCAGTAGATTAAACAAACACTGATAAAGCCATGTTAACACAGTCTATCAATGTGAACCTTGACAAAGTCTCATTAAGCATTCAAAAAGTCTTCATTGAAACTTGAGTCCACGTTAGAAATGTGTATACAGGCAGACAGAGAATAAGATATATAAAGTATAATCTAACTCTATAAGTAAATTTGGGCTCATGCCCGAAATAATCAGGAGTATTTTTTTAAAGGCATCGTGTCTAAGGTGGAATATAATGATCTCTGTCTTTTCCATTTCAATGACAATTTGGATTCAGAGTAAAATTTAAAGTGAAATTAAGTTTCCATTGCATTGAGGGCCATCACTCTGATAGAATACTGGTGAAATAGTTTCATTCTGCAGTGATATTAGAGACTTGAATGGCTTTCATATATAGTGTCTTCTCCCTATCATAGTCTAAAAGTAGCATTTGGCATTGGTAATGCCCCAAACCAAACCAAACCAGACCAAAGAACTAACCATTAACAATTTTTTAAATGATTACTAAAGAATGAACAGCATATGAGACTCTTGAGAAATGTAAATGGATTTAATTCTACCTACTATAAAATATACTTAATATACTATTAAGTATATTTTCTTCTAGGTCCAAAATGTAACAAACACCTGGAAATACAAAGAAGAGTTTGTTTTTAAAGAATACAAATTGCCTGTTGTACTGAAGCATTCAAACAAAGTTCTAAAAAACAACAACTAAAGCAAAGCATTCATTAGTAGGTCAAGAGATATGAGCTTTTTGTCAGTAACACTAATAACTGGCTGTGTGAGCCTGGACAAGTCACTTAATCTTTTTGGCCCTAAACTTTTTTATCTCTTAAGTGAAAGAGGATGCAAAGGGATTTACTGTTTCTAAACCCTGAGAGTTTAAACGCTAGTGGATTCTACAGGAAGTAATAAAGTCAAAGGACTATGAAGAAGGCACCTGAGTTCTGTTTGCAATGAAAGAAGTCAGCCATCAAAAGTCAGGATGCAAGAAAGATGGAGGGTCCACGTGCCATACACTGATTCATGATCCAGGGAAATCTTCCTTCTCCTGCATAACTTGCCAGCTCAGTTCTTTTGGTTTTTCTGATTCTTATCCGCAGGACACTGCAATCACTTGCTAGTTGGTGTGTATTTGCTCAGAGTAATCATTTTACATCCAGAGACTTAGAGTGTGGTCCTAGTGGCAGTGTTTCAGCTGCAGAAGGGAAAAGATCAGTCTGAGTATTCTTGAAGAAGATTGCAAAACTGCTTTTAGTTCATGTAGTGTATTTCTAGTCTGAGATTTCTTTTAATGGGCAAAAAGAGCTTTTTAAAAGAAGGAGAAACTTGGATGTTTCCTAAAGCAACATTCAAAGCAATTAAATGGAGCTTTTTAAGCAACATGATCTTTTTCACTTTCACAATCTCCTCTTTAGCCTTAAGTAAAAACCAAAAGAGACCTTTGAAAAACTGATGATTTTTTTATGTTTAATATATGATCTTTTCATGTTTCTGCTGTTGTATGCTTTTGAGCTGCCTGACAACTATAGCTATGTAGCCAGCACAAGGGCAGACTTGTCTTACATCCTGTGAAGAGGTGACTACCTGAAGTGTGAGAATGAAAGAAAATATAAGAATTCTATGAAAGGTTTTACTACAGAGAATATGGGGCCAAGACCTTCATCTAACCCTGGATACACATTATTCTTAATAATGCATACCGGTATCTTTTTTTTGGGGGGGAGGGGGGGCAACTTTAAGTAGTAAGCTTATGAAAATTGACAATATTTTACAGAAACAGATTTTTTTTAAAAAAGCATAATTCTATTTCCTGTATCTTTCACAGTTCTTTAATTTGAAACATATCACTTTTATCTTGCCTTGCTTTAACACCAGATTTGGTTTAATTAAATTTATGTCAAATGAACACATGAAACGAAAGGAAAATCGGAAAGCCTACAGTTGCCCATTAGTGAGTCAGTGACTGCAGTGAAAGGCTTTTGAAGCCTGGCTGACTGCCAGGACAAGCTTGCAATGATGCTCGGAGACACCCATGATGCTTTGAAGGGAAGGACTTAGCTGACCTGAGCCTGCTCGATGGAATCAGTCAAAATCCTCATGGGCTGGATATAAAATCTATAATAATCTTCTATCTTCAACCATTTACCTGTCAAAGGAAAAGAGTAGGGGATGTGAAACCACAGTCCATACAGAAAATTAATTGTACTTATTTATTTTTATTATTTACTATTATTACTACAGTAATAATTATTATTACTGAAGTGTGAGAATGAAGGAAAAAATAAGAATTCTATGGAAGGTTCTACTACAGAGAATATGGGCCAAGACCTTCATCTAACCCTGGATACCCATTGTTACTACAGTATCATTTATTATTTATTATGATTACTATAGTATTATTGCTTATGTGAGTGATTTTGTTTATTTTCAAAGCAACATGCCAAGCCTTTTGCAAGGCAGTGCCAAACTGTCAGTCCGCGGAGCTACTTTATCAAAACAGAATTTAACTTAGGCTTTCCTAATTGAGATATCTGTCAATTAGTCAAATAATATATGCTGTTAGGGAATATAAAAAGCATAACCTTTAGAAGCTAATATTTAGAGCTTTGCAAATGTGTCACTGTTAAAACACCTAAGTTTAAAAATAAATGAAGCCCCAAATGTTTTGACACTCCTGCTAAAATGCAAAGTAAAATACCCTGGCTCATATTGTTTCTGATACCACATGGTCTTTGAATTTTTATACTTGAACATGTTTATACATCCAGCTTTGGCACTTTCAAATAAAAATATATTGAATGACTCTACCAGTCAAATGTGATGTTTTTCATTCTGTTTTTGCATTCAGACAGCATTTTCTTAAAGGATATATATTACTTTGCTTATTCCTTTTGCTTATTGGGATCTGATCCACAGGTTCAATTGCATTTTACGTTTTCATACTTTAGACATTAAAGCCTTTACACTAACTTTCAACAGTAAAATAAATAACTCTTATGTAGCAGCAGGGTGCACTGATGTTAGTAAAACAAGATATTTAACAGCAAGCTTGGTGAACATCTAGAAATATCAAAGGCACAGTTATCTATTTTTTATTTGTCCGGTATGAAAATAATTCAAAGAAAGCTCTAAATGTTCCCAAAGTCAGATCTATGTTATCTGAGGTACTTCAATAATCCAGTAATACCAAGAATCATCAATGTATTGGTTCAATTTCTAATTTACTCGGTTTTGCTATCTCCTACAGGTGTATTGTCTTATATTTTCCACTTCAAGATGCCTCGAGTTTTTTTTTTTTTTCATGATTTCATTTATAACTGAAAATAAAAGGAAAACAAACAAGAAGTTAAAAATTCCAAGGATTGCATTTTTCCCATTTGAAGAAGATTCCAATCACAGATTCAGTATGTATTTATATGTTCTAAAGTGTGTGTCTGAACTGGAACACCACACTAAGAGTTGCCTTTGGTAGAATATAATTTTATTTTATTTTATTTTTTCATTTGTTTAACCTCTATACCTTGAGGACAACAGGGTAGAATACAATTTTGAGACGAGAAAGGATTTCTGCCAAGAGCCAAATATGCGACATCATTTCTTGGCCAATAGAAAAGTCCTTAATTTTGTTGAATCTGTGAAATATGTTCAGCTGGATTCTGCCACTTGCCTCTAGTCAGACATTAGTAGTCTTTTCATTTTCATGAGATCAAATAAGATATGAAAATATTCAGTGTTTCCAAATTCCATAGGATATAGTACAATCCTAGTAATATAAGAAACAAGATGGGTTTAATTTGCATTCACATTACTTTTGATGAGGTTTAAAGTGTAATTTTATATTTAAATAATTTACTTCTTAAAAATCATTCCTTTTTGTTCTCGATATACATTTAACATTTAAACTATTTTATAACACCAGCACATAGTTCTTGAAATAATTTCAATTGTCATTAAAAAGGAAGAATTGCATGTTTATGAGGCAGCGTTCATTTATTCAATTTTAATTCGAAATTCTCAGTACTGTATGTATTTTTCTGTATAAAAATCATCAGTTCCTTCAAATGTTTTGCTTAGTAAAATACAAATTAAATTATGTGTTATAAATTGCACATGATCATAATAATATAGAAGAATTTTCTAATGCTCCATCCAAAGGCTAAGTGCTTAATAATAAAAGTTTTTAAAAATTGATTATGTTTGTGACCATAGTAAGCAATCGTCTCACTTGCTTGTTTTTGATTGTATTAAGATATTATTGGATGTCAGCTTTGTTTTATTCATGGAGACCTTTTCAAGGGGTTAGAGGAAACAATAAGCAAGCACTCAAAACTATCCTACAGACTGCTCAGAAATATTTATTCCCTCTTGCAACATATTTTCCCAGCAAGCTCTTTTCAAACCAGAATACATAATGATCACAGTATTCAGGCAAATTTCTCCCTTTTTTTTTCTTTTTGAATTATTTTAGTAATTGTGTAGTACAGCTTTTCCCCCGGTACCATGGACCTAGTCTCTTTATTTCACATTTTAAAACCAAATTGCCAGAAGTGTCTGAAAGGCTGTACTTCAGGGGGCAAAAAAAAAAGCACTTCAGGGCCAAGCCTCTGCTAACACACCAAGCATTAGGAGATGAATCAAGGGCGTAATAGAATGCTGAGAGCACCTTTGCACTGGGATCAGAGGCACGTCACGAGGAGTCAACATTTTGCCTGAAGTTGCTCCCTCTGACTCTCCCATTGCCTGTAATAAAGTAGCTAAAAGGACATTTGGGACAATCCTGGGCCAAGTAGAGCTGTCTTAGATCCACCTAAAGAATCATAGCCAGAAGAAAAAATGATTTCGAGAAATATTTCAATCCAATTCTCTGTATTTGTGCACCGAGCAGAGAATGTATAGTGAGGAATGACCTCACTTACGGGGAGTAGAATTGGAGGTTCAATCAGTTGTTCCTGAACCAACTCCAATAAATAGCCACCTGTTTGGGCTCTGCCATCATTTTGATTCCGATGATGCTAGTTTAGGAGTCTTTATTTCTTTAGGATACAAATTGTAGAGTTGTGTGTTTTCTGATTTCCTCAATTATTCAAAGTGGAAGTTTTAGGATGAAATGATGAGAGAAAATGTAATAAACCTTTTAAAAATGATTCAAGAAGACATTTTACCCATATACTATTGTCAACAATAAGAATACCCATCAGAAAAAGGTAGCTCAATGTAAAGATTAATACAGAACCTGTGATACTCTGATTATGTTAATGCCAAACAAATGTCTTCATATCACTTGCAAAGGAAAAATAATGGCTCACAAGTGCCATTTATTCATTTATATTTATCAATGAAGCAAACAGATCAACAAATGGACATGAAGTCGTAGGGATATTGGGAAACTAAATTTTACTGCACCAATTTTTTAACATAACCATTTGCATTCCTAGTTATAGACAGAAGCCAAATTGCAAAGACAGCCCCCTAATTCCAGGAACCTTTTCAATAAAAGATTCTTTTTAAGAATTAAAACTATATGGCCTCTTTCATATTATCTCCCAAATAAATAAATGTATAGATAAATATATGATTTCTTTCCTAGCTTAAAATGGTGGCATTGAGAATAAAGTTAAAAAAAAAATAATGTTAGAAATATGATTATTCCTCATACAATCGTCTATAAAATGCAAAATATTTAAATGAAACAAGATGTATTATTTACGCAATTCAAACTTCAAACTCTAATGAAAACATTTTTACTCAACTTGAAGATGAGTAAAAATGTGTTTTCATATCTGCAACCGTGCACAAGAGAGCCCATGTCACTTTCATTTTTCAGAACAATAGCTTGTTTTATCTGTTGTCAACATTGGTACGTAAAATGCTTGTAGTCATATTTTAGAAATTACACAGGGTTCTTTCTGTCTTCTAGTCCTGTACTTACAAATCCCTCGATTCTAACAATATCATCGAAGAATATTAAAATGTTCACAGCAAAAGAACACACAAGTTTGAAGGTTTCGGTCAAACTGATTACACAAAATGATAACACTAGGGTTGTCCCAACATAAAAAGTGACAAGTCAAAGGGGGGATAATGTGCATTTCACTAGCAAATGATAAAGATTCAGGACAACCATAATCCCATGATCAGAGCCATTACGGGAAGAAAGGATTTTGATTAAGACCACTAACTTTGCACAGAACAAATTTAAAAGAAACAATAAGGGTGAATGTGACCAATGCACCGCTAAAATATTAATTAATACACCTCTAGAAAGATGAGCACTTATGTTTCAGTTACAAAGGCAGAGTGAATTCACGAACTTAGCACAACATTCACTCTTGCATGGCAATGGGGTGCAAAAAAGGAAGGCAATGATGAAGTCACTTACAGTTTGCAACTCAGCTGTCATGTGGAAGTCTGCAGTAGGTGTGAGCAAAATATACTGTGAAGAATATGTGGCTCAATATTATACAGCAAAATCGAACTTTGCAACTGCTTATGCATAATTAACTACCTGGGACTAACCTGCTCTGGTGCACCACTTTATAGAGTAATAAAAAAATTAAACTAAAAATACGGGCTCCTAGGTAACTGTGGTCACAGTACAACTCTATCTTCCTTTGCAGGCTTATTATTTTCTGAAGCTGTGGCTGACAGGTTCTATGAACACACATTTTTGCATATATTTTGTTTATGTGCAAGCCTTGGCATTTCAGCCATCTCCTGCTGAGGCCCCTTCCAACCATATGCTTCTGTTTTTCTTCATTAGGTGATGTGATCCCTTTTGACTGTTGCATGCACGTGAAAGGACAGTGGGCTTTGGGGGGAGAAGAAATCCTGCTTTAAGAGAGTACACGTCAGTTGGCCTTCAGCTATTTGGAGCTGATTGGATCTGACAAGTGTTGAAGCTACTCATCGTAATGGATGTCTCTGCTTTAGCAGAGAGGAGGTGAAAAGGATGTAATTCCCAGTGAAAGAAAGCAACATGAACTATTATTTAATTACTGCTTAATATATAACTCCCTAGGAGTCCCTGTTGATTTACAATTCTAGCTTCTTCCTTTCTTTATTACTGAACAATCTAGTCTTTTAATGTGATGTGGTTAAGCCACACCTGTTATTGATCCGGACTTTCCCAAACTAACAAGGCAAATAATCCATTTTAATACCCTAAGCATGTATGCTTCTGAAATGCTTGATTTTTTCAAATATAAAAATGACTCTCTTCACCTTGTAAAAACAAAACAAAACAAAACCAACTTGTGCACTAGTGTTACCCGGCCTTATTTCTTTCACTGGTTTAGGATTTGGTGTGCACATATTTTATTACTCTGCATGTCGAACTTTTCAACTCTCTGGATTCTAGGAATCAATTAAAATCATATTCCCTTCCCTCCCCACTTCAATTTTTATAGCAATAGCAAGCTGAGTTCAGTATGCATAGTTTTTCTTTTGTTTTATAATCATGTTCAATTTCTGGATGTGATAAAGCTGGTATCTTTCCCACAGAATTTGTTGCACAACCAGGGAACTACAACTTTAAAATCCGAGAGAAAGTAGCAAAACAGATCTGTTATTCATTGTAAAATTATAGGATATTTTCCAATCAAGTTATAAAGTATTATTTCCATTCATTTGTTCTATTGGGAAAACAGTAGAGGCAAAAAGGATCACACAATGTTTGTGTTTAACTCTATTCACATAGTATATTAAAGTTGTATAATCATTGAAAAGACATTGAACTGATGTAAGTAGAACAGGGCTTCTGTCCACACATTAAATATATGAGAATAAGATTATATGATTTTTATTTCCTTCAATATATAATTTGTAAAAATTATATTGAAAACGTTTCTTGTTTATTTTGCTACTGCATATATTGGTCTTATCCAATTATGTTGAAGTATTATTCTTAACATATAATAACATATAGTAGCTTATATCATTCATGCAAATTCTTCAACCAACATTTCACAAAAGATCACATATTAACTTTGAGAAAACACATTATGTTTGTGCCTAAATCTCATATATGGAAGAAAACACTCTATATTATGTAGTGCATACATTCAGTTCAATCATTTTTGGCTTACATTATTTTTAAAGCATACCTTTATTTTGCTAAATCCATATGTAGCCTGATAAAACCTTTGGAAATTGTGGTTTCCTTTTAAAAGTAGCCAGTTTGCTAATTTAGCTGTTATCAGGAAACAGTTAATATGATGATTTTGGACTGCCTAATTTTTTCTTTTTATACTCTACATTTTTGCCTTTCTGAGAAATAATTGCATCTGCTTAATTTAAATACATATAAAATAGAAACAAATAACCCTACAATGACAACAATAACATTTTATGTTAAAAGCTTTCATTCAGAGTTTTTCCAAAGCTAAATCTCTGATCTTTTGTACATATTTTAATATTGGTCTTTGTAGTCATGTAGAGAAATAAATTTTTATCCAATGATGCTCGTTAATGTAGAACTCTGATTTGTGTAGAGAGAGGGTTTATTTTCTATTCATGAGTGTACAGGTTATTGTCTGTTTTGGAATATTTTATTATTTTGGAGCAGAATGTGCATGTATAATTTTGTGAATGATGCATTTCTTCAACTTGTGTAAATACAGATCAAATATTGGTAATCTTGGAGGAAGAAAGGCTATGGGGCAGTTTCTGAAATGAAATAGTAGCAATGCTAAATTGAACAATTTGAGCTCTCATGTCAATTAAACAGTTTAACTCCTGATATAAAATTTGATGGCTTGGAGCTAAATGTCAAAAAACAGGAGTAGAATCCATCAAATATTGTGAAAGATAAAATTGTGTTTTCAATTGTGCAATACAATAAAATAATGCTTTACTTTTGTTATAACTAATGTTCATGTCTATATTTACCCAGATAAGAACACACAAATGTTTTATTTCTTGTGCGCTCTCTCAAAAATATTTTTAAAAATTAAAAATTCAATTCTAATGTTTTGAATGTAGGTTCGAGTAAGCTTCATATAGTTCCCGATATTACATTAATACTTCTTTCTCTGTTCTTTACAAATTTTTTTTCAGGGTGAAAACAAAATAAATAACTAAATAAATAATAAACAAGAAAAGTAACTGTCTTTATAGCTGATTTAACAAAAAAATCACATTTATTCATAATGAGAAGCTGGGAGATTTTATGCTGCAGTGCAGCATACAGCAAAAACTGCTGATTAAATTCAAGATGTAAACTCCATCAATAATTGAGCTGTAACAAAACATTTTGAAAGGGTGAGTCTTTTTAGTCCAAGATAAGTATCTTAATGTTAATTAATCTGGCTAGGGGATCATGAGATAGAAGAATCTACAACACTACATTTTCAATAAACTAATGATCTACTTTAAAGATTTTTTTTGTATGATTTATGGGACTTTACACATTTAAAAGAAAGACGAATAATAAAATTTTTCTGTGAGGATGAATATAAAACTACCTGATGCACAAAAAGTTCAATGTTCAGGTCTGGAGGTAAGAAATTTCCTGCAGATAATTGGTAACATTAATATTCCATTTGCCTCTACCATTTTTTTTTAAATGAAAGAAACACAGACACACCCCAAAATAGGGTTACCACAATTCAATTATAACAGGCTGCCATTGGCCCTGAGGTCAAAACCCTGGGTAATTTTAATATTAATAACTAAGATGATTCTAATAAGAAAATTATTAGAGAAGGGCATCAAAACCCTTTATAAAGTAAAATATTCCTTCTGTCTTGTTTCATTCTCCTAGCTGACGACAAAATAACCAACACATAAAATTTTAGGAAAGCAGAAAACACTTAAATTAGATCTTGAAGCTATGGAGAAAATTGCATCTACAAAGCTCATAACAGATTTTGAGTCATTTTTACTCGTCAGAAAAACACTTGACATTATTTCCATGTTTTAAAAACAAGTTCAAACTACTCCATGAGGACTATTTACATGATGCAAAGTTTTACCTGAATCAATCATATAACACTTGTCTAATCATCAAAGAAACCTCACGAAACTCATAAAGGTATCCCTCTGTCATTTCTGCAAAGAGGTTTGTGGGCAAGGAGAATTTTGTAATTCGTGAATATTAAATGAACATTTTTTAAAAGTATATTTTTCACCTACGTATAAAATGGATTTGGGTAGCAGCTAAAATAAAATCTTAGATCTCCAAATTTATATTCCTATTTGACAAGTGTTTTAATTTCTATTAAAATAAATCCTTAGTTCTCCTAATTCCTATTTCAATTTGGTCTCATACCTAAATTTCTTCCAGACACACACGTGAATTTGAATGTCCACGGGTGAAGGGGTAGCGATCAGTTTGAGAAGGGATACCCCATCTCAACGTATAGGTACTTCGCAAATCAACAATTAAAGTTCTTTCTCCTCGTTGTCAGAGAGCAGCGCTCACTGTACATGGCTCTATAAGCTGTTTGCACTAAAGACTCAATCCCAAATTCAAAGGAAAACCATTGAGGTTTACAAACTACTTTTCTTAATCATCAAAAGTACAGGGGTGGTATTCTTGCTTCATTTGTGGGTCCACTCCAACTCCAAACAGATCTGAAACCATTACAACACATGGCAGTTGGTCGATAGTGTGGAAAAACCTCATTTACTGACTGGCCAGACAGTTTTAAAACCTTCAGATTTTTCTAAGTCTAGGTTATTAACTGTCTGACTGTAATCACATCTTCACCATAGGGAGCTTCAAAAGCTTTTCATTTGCATTGAATCAGTTGCCTTCCTCCCTGTCTTTTTTTCCCCCTGGAAATAAGCTTAAATAATTCAACAAACTACACACATGGCTAGTGATTATTGAACCATTCTGAAACACTCGAGGCAAATGGACCATTATGTGGTGGGAATTAAAACTTTCCTCCCAGTCGCTGGGAGGGTACGTATTCATATATAGCAAATATATTTGTCTCAAGCATTTCTTCTGCACTCCCCATTCTCCTAAAACAATGTGGAAAAACACCTACAATTGTGCCATCACTTTTATTTACCAGTGCTATTTCTGGAATTTATTAGGTCAGATAAAGAGCCCTTTGGTATGCATATTTATCCAACACTTCTTCAAGTGTGGAGACTAACTTAATGCAAAAAAAATACAGTACTTTTTATAGACACACTACACATAAATAACAAAAAATTATATTAGTCATTCTACATTTTATAACACTTCCATCACAATAGAATTAAGCATGTTTGGCTACTTGATTTAATGTAGGCTTCACTATAAACATTTATATTTGGTAAGGTAGGTGTACAAAAGTGTTTATGGATATTTGGCTTTCACAGCCACACAAACTTTTGAAATATCCCAAATCGGAAGGAATATTTTGTCATTTGGATTTCCATCTGGTAGCTGTTTCATGATAGATGTTTCATGATTGAAGATAAAACCCTTAAGCTTTGTCAACCTAAGCTAGAGGCTAGGATTTTATGCTAGATTTTAACAAAAAAACCATGAATCTAAAAAAAATCAAGAATTTTTTAATGAAACAGTGTTTTTATTTCTCTAAGCAGATTGCAGTAAAAAAATCAAAGAATAAAGGGCACAAAATTATATATATTTCATAATAATAAATTGTCAATGTAAGATATCATTGAATATTGAGTAATTGTCACTGACTGCAGAGTGGAAAATTTATTAGGAACAGTTATATTTTTTTCTTTAAACTTAACTTTGAAGTCTTAAAAATGATTAATACTACATTGTGTAAGACTAATTTAAAATTTTTTATTAAAGTGCCAGCTAGCAGAGACTGTGTGTGTCATAACATTCACCGAAGTAAGGATTTGCCTGCTAACAATTTCATAGTAGTATTTTGTCATTGCATGGATATTTATAACTTTCATTTTTGTGATTTATTTTAATATTTATATAGCTCTGTAGCTGCTTTCTAACAGTGTACAACGTTCACCAAATTTAAAACATATTTGTCTAAATTATGACCTATGGAAAAATAGATGTAAATGAGATCACAAACCTCGTGTTCAATTAACACAATGCCATATATGCTTTGTGAAATTTGACTGGCTCTTGTCTATTGATGCAGGGAAAAAAAAGTTTTCCCTGATTAAAAAAAAAAAAAGAGGTTTTGAGGGTATGAGTATTTTACAACTAATATTGTTTAAAATTGCTGGCTTATGGTGATAATAAAAAGTAGACCAACTTTAAATACATATATATATTAATAGATACATATATATATGGATGCAACACGATAGACTCTTGTGTGCAACGAGTGATCAGTGACACCATTTGTTTTCTAGTTCTTATATCTTTGATTCTCTGCATATCTTTCCCCTAATTCTCTACCACAGTATGGTTTATAACCAGCTCTTAATAAATATTTGCTGGTGAATGAATCTACTTGCTGTATTTCTTCTGGGTACGTATAACGATCAAAAGCAGTTCACAGAAATTTAGAATTTTATTTTAATATGTTTTAATAATTATTTATTTTAATATAGACTTTTCTTATGGTTTTATTCTACGTATGCCTTTGATACTTTCTTCATGTGTTTGCTAATGATTCTTGACAATTACTCCAACAGCTGGAGCATCCAATTACTGTGGCAGTACTATATACATCCAAGGCAGGGTTTCTTGAACTTCTTTGGTAGGGATGGTGGTGAGAGGTGGGTATTGATTGCTTTGAAAATTTGACTTTAATTATGCATCCTCTTCCTCAAAAATATACACGCTCAGAACATTTTACATGGACTCTTTAGGGTTCCCAGACCCACTGAAAACTATTTACAGTCATGTAATCCAAATTAAGAGTATTTAATCTAAGGGTAGTTGTCCATCTTCAATCACTGATTTAAGACATGCAGTACAACATTATCAACTCTGATGGACAAGATCAGGAGTGGGTAAACTATGGTCCTCAGGCCAAATCTAGCTGCCACCATTTTTATAAATAAAGTTTTATTGGAACACAGCCTTACCCATTCATTTATACATTATCTCTGGCTATTTTTGTGCTATTACTGCATTGCTGAGTAGTTTCAAAAAAGACCATATGGCTAAAGCCTACAATAATTGTTATGTGGTCCTTTTTAGAAAATAGTTTGCCAAACACTGGACTAACTATGTAGTGTAAATAGAATGAATTTTTCACATTCTTCAAGAAGCTAAAACTCTAAGATTAGTATGAATTAATGACATAACCAGGTATCTACAAAACTCAAGTGATTTTTATTTTATAAAAGTAAAAAAAAACAATGATAATAGTATAAAGGTATCAGTCTAAGGGGGATATCTAGAGAACCTCATACAGTTTTGACTATTACATTTTACTAACATTATTAACATATTAGTGTTGTTTTTTGTTTTGTTTCCCTGGGAGTGAGATCAAGATGATGAGACTATACAAAACAATGAATTTAGAAGAAACAGTTGAACAAGGATGTTTAGCCTGCAAAAGAAGAGATGGGAGGGTAGTGGAGGGAGGTAGAGGAAAATAATCGCTGTTCTCAAATATTTGAGTGATTTTTGAGAAAGATGGAGCTTAATTCATGTTACCCCCAAAGCAGGTGGTATACAGGTAAATTGTTTGTTTAAAGGAAAAACAGTCCTGATTTATAGCATTTGCTGATTTTTGTGGTACAAATATTTCCAAGGCTGATTTCAAGCTACCAATAGGAAATTACTGAATGGAGGGCTGAGAAGAGGTACACACAATGGGCTCTTCCAAGCACATCAAGGCCAGCTCCAGCTCACCACTGCCACAAAACAGCAGAGTGAGACATATGGCTTGAAACTTTTCTATGGAGAGAAAATAGGATTTGAATTGGATTTCCTCAGATGATCATAAGTTCCTTTTCTGAGAAAGTGTTTAACAGAGACTCCATATGTACTTGATGAGTTCACTAAGTAACTAAAAACATATAAGAAGAATTTTTAAAAATTCTTTACAATGGTTTATAATTTTATGATGTTTGAAGATGAGTTAAATGTATTTTTAAGTACTTCCAACATTTTCTTTCTAACATAAGTTTCAGATATTATATTCATGGAGGTAAGGCATATATTTGTTCATTTAAAGAAAGGTCTGTACAATACTAATTTGATAATAGGCTTTCTAAGCATAGATGTATGCAAAATTGCCAAAAAATCCCTATGAGTTTTACATATAGCTTTCTATTAACTTCCCATTTTGTCTCAGGTTGACTCCCCTTCAAGGTATTAAAATTTTATTTATTTCCTTTTGTTGCAAGCATATTTTTGATAAGGAAGCTATTCTTTGTATAAACAAGGTAGGTAACTGGAGGTGACAACTAATACTTGTTTGCCTATAGCTTTCTAGGGGAAAATATCTCAAGAAACTCCTGAGACATCTGTGAGCCATGATATGAGAGTGCCTAAACACATCATTTGTGTATAGAAGAATTCATTTTTTAAGTGGCTGAAGAAAAATGTCTTAAGATCAATTTCCTGTCACAAACCCTATTTTATGAGATGAAAAACAAACCACTAAATCTTAAAAAATCTATTTCTTACCAAGTTGAAATATTAAAAGTGAAGGCAAGTCTAGGCTAACTCTCGTGGTTGTCTACCCAACAGCCAGTTCCTACACTTTCAAAACTGCAGTTTTATTGAGGTAGTCTTATATGTTGGAAGGATCTGGGCTTCCATACAACCTTAGGGGAAAAGTGTTAGTAGCAATCTCCTTGTTAAAGAATATTTAAAAAGTAGGTATGCAATGTAATTTGAGGCAATGGATAATGGGAAAAATATGCTTTTGGTGTTCTGAGAAAGGAACAAAGAGACATTCTCTTTTCAGGTGTTCAAATGGATAAATATGAGATTCTCTGGGCTGATCCAGTCATACTATGATTATGAGGGGTCAAGACAAGAGCCAACATTCCTCGGGTGGCAAAGAAAAAAGAACAAAAGAAACTGGATGCTGAATGATGCTGATGAATCACTGGTTAAACCATTCCTGGAACCATGCTGCTTCTGAACTTATTTTTATGTAAAATTAAAATGAAAGTGACATAAAGACTTTTATAGACAAACAAAAATTGAGAAAAAAATTCATTAACAGTAGACCTACATTACAAAAAATATCAGAGAAAGTCCTACAGGCAGGAATGTGATACCAGCTGGAAATTTAGATCTATACAAGAAATGAAAAATTCTGCATTAGTAAAATAAGAGTAAATAGATGATTATTACTGTTTTTAATTTCTGTAAAAGATAATTAACTCTTTCTAAACCAAAATAGTAAGATTATATTGTTTGCTTTATGTGATACATAGAAATAAGATCTATGACAATAATACTAAAGGATGGGAGGGAAGAAATTAAAGTATACTGTTGTAAGGTTTTTATACTACATGTGAAGTGGAATATTATTATTTGAAGATAGGCTTTGATAAGGTAAAGGTGTATATTGCAAACCTTTGAGTGACCACTAAAAAATTAAAAGAAGTATAACTAATAAGCATATTATGTAGATAAAATTAAACCACTTAAAAATGATCAAGTGACACAAATGACAAAGAAAAAGAAGAAAGGAGGAACAAAAAAAATCAGACAAGTAAGGAACAACTTGCAAGACGGTAGATCAAAATCCAACAATTGCATTAAATATACATGGTGTAAATACTCTAATTGAAAGGCAAAGATTAATAGATTTGATAGAACAGCAAGATCCACCTATGTATTATCTATAATAAATCCACTTTAAATATAAAGACATAGATAGGTTAAAAATAAAGGATAGAAATAAGATATATCACGCAAATTCTAATCAAAAGAAAATTGGAGTGGCCATATTAATATTAGACAAAGTAGACATTATAAGAGTAATATTATTAACAGGTATAAATAGAAACATTACATAATGATAAAGGATAAATTCATTTAAAATAGCAATTCCAAATATATATTTACCTAACAATAGGCTTCTATTGAACTTGATATGTACTAAGAATAATCCTGTTTGGGAGATAATTCTATACATACTTGTTTCAAAAATATTTAGTCTTCAAGAAATATTCATATCATTTTATACATCCAGTAACATAGGTAACTTTCTTACTTTATGACTGGTGGAATATATCTCTAAGATAAGAAATAATATGAATAGCTGTTGAGAGTTCTTTCTCCTCTAGTTCTTTGGCAGTTTGACAACTTTGAGAGTAGAAAGTGTTCAGGGTCATATCTTTCAGAATATTTGAGTGCAGAGGTGAGTCTTGAATTTGCTTCTTAGAATATTGAATCTGAAAACCTAGACAGACAGAAGAAAATTCACTCTGCAAAATATGGCAATTTAGTGGATCAATCTTATTCAACAATACAGATCTCTGTTTGGTAGGCATTAGGTTTGGCAGGATTTCCTTATCCTACACATTCTTTCTCTTATTCAAATTAGTATTTTAATTTTAGCTTGAAAGACCGCTCACACAGTTTCATAAAGCAGTGTTAATCGGATTAAAACTAAAAATCAGTGTGGTTAATGACATTTGTGTTTTATTCCAGAACACATTTCTACTGGTCTAAGTTAATTTCTGCAATTTTATTTTTTGCTATTATATGTTGAATTATGTTTTGTTACAGATCCAAATTTTAATACTAAGATGCCTTTCAAATTTTCATACAACAGAATATAGTTCTTTTTAAAAATCCCATAATTAAAACATCTTTTTTGAAAATATTTGTGTGTGCCTTTATATTGTTGTGCTCCTTATAAGTGTAAAAGATTAAGCAATTTGTTTTAAATTGATCAACATCTGAACCTTAATTTTCATGGAAAAACAATTTCAAAATACCATAATTTTCACAATATGTCCATATATACTCCATTAAAGGGTAATCACTGCTTCAAAATATAAATTATAAGTAAACATGCATAGATATAATTAATAATCTTAGAAAGAAGATTACATTTCTTTTCAAAACCAAATGTAAAGAGTATCATGTGAGAAATTTTAATTCATTTAGTCATTAAACATATGTGGATTGAGTTTGTTCTAGCTAATGTTCTCAACACTGGGAATACACAAGGTTATAAAATCTCAAACTTATCTCTGCCCTAAGCTGCTTAGTAGAAGAAATAGAAATACGTACTTCATAGCACAAAAAAATTTCAGGTTGGAAAATGCTATGAAAAAATTATAGAGTGGTGCAAAGAGTGCACCTAAAAGTAAGAATTATTCTGTGGAAGTGATACTTAATCTAAGATCTGAAGAATGAATTAGAATTATTAGAAGAGAGGAAAGAAAGGTTCAGGAATAGATATCAGGTATATAAAGTCCTTGTGACAAGGAGCATGCTAAATAAAAAGGATCTAAAGAAAATCATTTTAACTGAAATGCAGGGGTTGAAGAAAATTTGGTAGAAGATACAGCCAGAGAGGTAGACAGAGACAGACCATGCTAGTTACTGTAGTCTCTGCAAAAACGTATTTGCTTTTTTCATATCAAGAGCAATGGGAAACAAAAATAAAGTATAATATAGAGAACAAAATGATCAAAATTGTGTTTGAGAAGATCCCTCCGGTGTTAGAGAATGGAATAGAGATGGGTCAGAATTCCTTTTGGTGCTGTCTGGCAATTGGGATATGCAGATGGCCCCCAAACCCCCCATTCCCTATGTATAGACTCTAGGTAACCCTCCCCCCGACCCCCTTTGAATAGGAATAAGATTCATAAATATGACGGGATTTCACTTCCATCCCCGGGTTGTGTTATATGGCAAAGGTGAAGCAATTTAGAAGATGTAATTAAGGACTTTGAGACCAACAAAAGAGTGATTATCCTGGGCCCGAAGTAATCAAGTGAGTCCTTTAAAAAGGGCTCAGTCTTTTTCTAAAAGAAAATATTCAAAACAGGAGAGATTGTCCTGCAGGCGTTGAAGAAACACACATCCATATTATGAACTGCCTATAAAGACAGCCACATAAAAGGACTTGAGGGCAGGCTCTGGGGACTGAGAGCATTCCCTGGCAAATAGCTATGAAGAGAACTGAGTCCTCATTTTTGTAGCTGAGAGGAGCTGAATTCTGCCAACAATCTGAATAAGCTTGGAAGAAGACCCTGAGCTCCAGACGAGAAAGCAGCCTGACCAACACTCTGATCTGAACTTTGCGAGACACTGGGCAGAGGACCCTGTTTGAACTTCTGATCTACAGAAACCGTAAGGTAATAAATACCTATTTTTTTTAAGCTGGTAGTTTTGTGGTAATATGTTACACAGCACAGAAAACTAATACAGCAATTCTTACAAAAAACCAACGGAACGATGGTGGTAGCATGGCCTAAGATGATGGCGGCGGAGTCGGAGAGAATTAGACATGTTTGGGAGAGTTCAGGACATAGAATCATTAGCACTTGCCAGTATATTGGATACAAAGATGAAGGATGGGGAGCGGTGGTAAGATTTCCTTCCAACTCTCTATTAATAATTTGGTCACCTAGATCCATGACCCACCAATGGCTGAGATAAGGAACACCAAAAGAGGACCAGTGGTTCAGTGATCGATGGCATGGTTGGATTTCAGCAGCATTTTAAGTGTTAGGTGGTTTTGAAATGTTCTAGAATAAATGTTTCAAAGTGATTATTAGAATTAAATGTTTGGCCCAGAGTTAAATATGAATAAGGTTTAAAAAAGAAAAAGCAGGAGATTTGAGAAAACAGAGAATTTGAAATTGTTGAGGAATTTGAGTTGTCTGAAGAAAGGTGGTAGAATTGATAGTAATTTAAATATATTTGAGATTAGTGATTCAAAATTTATGGTGGAACTAATAAGCTTTTGGAGACTTGCAACTTGTAGCTGTTTAGTGCAAGCTCTGGGAAAGTGGACAGCGGGGCTCATTCTCCAGGGAGGTGGTGCCAGATCAGATAAAAGGACAGCAGAGGATAGGTGCTTAGGGCATTGGGGTCACTGTAATGGCCCTATCAGCTATAGATTTTTATGAATAGAGAGAAAAAGTTAAGAAACCAGACAAAAAGAATAAAATAATCTGTTGGAGAAGTGAGGTTAAGTTAATTAAAGGAAAACAAATAAATATAAGTCAATATAATTAAACAGATAAATATAATAAATACCGTCAAATGAATTTAAGGATAGCTCATTTGGTTTTGAGTTTTGCTATCCATGGCAATCATTTTCTTAGGAAATCCATCATGGAAAGTGTGGTGCCATATTTAAAGGAAAAAAATATAAAATTATTTTATTCTACCCCTTTCCTCATGAAAATTAAGAAGAGGAGAAAAAGACAGCCAGATATTAGGTAAAAATGGCAAATTACAAAGCCTTTTTGGCCAAGCCCAGTGGCTCAGGCCTGTAATCTCAGTACTTTGAGAGTTATTTTATTTTATTTTTTTTCCTAGGTCCAACAGCAGATTTTATTCCCTAGGAACAAAGATATGCAGGGAAGAAACTCCAAAAGGAAACCAGCATGGGTGAAAGAATGACACCAGGGTGGCCTGCTTCAGAAGTCAGGTAGATGGCTATTCCACAGTGGACCCGGTCATGGCCCTAGTTTCTTGGAGCTACTTTTGCCCTGTCCCCAAGTGCCCATCTCAGAGGCAGATGATAGAGGCATGAGGTGGAACTTGACATCCAGATAACACATAAAATCATGATTAACAGATTATTCTTTGAAGTATGGCTATCTGAGTCTGAATATATATACTAGTGGTGTGACCTTAGGCCAGTTACTTAGCTGAATTTAATTTCATCACTTCTAAAGTAGGGATGCTAATGCACTTAGTACTTGAATGTAACTCTGAAACAAAGCTATACATTGTTAAATTTTATTTCACTTTAACTATATAAGCTTCATGTGTTTAGAAGGCAAATAGTAAAATGACAGTATGAGATGCTAGCACAAAAGATAGTATATTACATGGAGAATATATTATATAGAATGACTGGCCTAAAGTAATGTAAAAATATCCAAATGGCTGGAATTCCCAACTGGCACAGGCATAGTGGGTAAGAACACACATAGTAGGTATTCAATAAATCCTTAGTTAATGAGTAAAGAAGACAACACTCTGCTGATTATTATTATTATAATGTAAATAATAACCAGTTAATTTTTAAGCAATTTCCGTATTCCATTTAACAATTTGGCACCATTAAAAAATACAATATGATTCAGGCATTCTTTAATCCCAAATATGTCCTCCATTACAGTGGGAAACTAAAACAAAATTAATAAAAACAAAGAAAAATAGAATCACTTCTTTCCTTTAATACTTGGCCAGTTAGAAATTGTTCTCTTCTCAGGTTACATACAGAATAATTAGAGTGTTAAGCAATTTGAGTTGGTTAGACACTGTGATCGGGTAAATCAGAACAATAATTCACAGGGCACAAGAGCTACCAAATTAGTTATTCAGCAAATGTTCCTTTATGGCACCCATGGGGCCTGATTTTTCATTTTTTTATTTATTCTCTATGTGCACCTGTTTAGCTGTTAGATTTCTTTCCTCCCCTGTTACAGCCTCTTGTTCCATAGCTTGAGAACTGCACACACAGTGATATTGTAAATTAAACTAGTGCAGGGGAGAAGGGGGAAGGAGGAGTTCTCAAGAGAGGCAAGGGTGAGAAGGATACTAGAGATCAAGCACATAAAGTGATTTTTATTTTACCCAACCATAAAAGACATTGCCTTCAGAAAATATGCCATTTTTGTAAATAGATTCTGGCAAATTCTACTTTGCCATAGTATTTTATTTATTTTTTTTAATATAGAGTTTAACATGTGCTTATTTTTTAGGGAGATATGCAATGTTAATGTATTTCACTGCCCTCCAAATCTCTTGCAATAACTTTCCCTATGTCATGAGCAATTCACTGCACTCTAACACATGACGTTTGCATTGTAAGGTTAGCTTATGGTATGCCATTTGTTAATTTTTTTCCCCCTGTGAAATCAACACACAGACCTAGGAGGGAAGTTATCTTGATCTGTTTTGTGCGGAACAAATTTGGCATAAACAGTGTACTTCCTATTGACCTCAAAGAATCCCAACCCAAGAAATCTTCTAGACAACAGAAAAGTGAAATCAGACTACCAGTCAACCAGAGCTTAGTTAGGATATAGGTGGAAAATACAGATCTAGAAATACTGACCAGGTTGACTGTCCTGGAATTCCTTAAAATTTTTGTGTCTCTGAAGCCACATTCCATAGTCTAATAAGTTATTACTCAGAAGTTGCATTTCTCCCTTTCTATTTTTTCCTCTGGGAACAATGGGAAATAAGCTTTAATTAACATTTTATTTGGAGGCCGAAGAATCTTGCACAGATCATAAATAACCAAGCAAATAACATCATACCAAAAAGTTTTTCCATGTTCACATATGGCATTAAGGCATTTAGGATTAAATAAAATATAATTGGCAATTAATCATTTAGATGATCACTTAAAATGATGTTAATGTTTCCTTTACTTAGTTCCTAGTGTTGAGTTGACTTGACACCATGTTTATCTGGGATCAGATTTGTATTTACACTTTATACTTAACTAGAATTTTTTAATGTCATTGAATTGTATGCTTAAATTTTATCAGAAGTAAGTTATCTTAATAAAGCAGAGTTTTTTATTAGTTGTTTATTTTTGTTTTAAATTATATATTCTATTCTACCATACATTTCTTGTGTCATCTTTATTAGAGGAGCAGATAACATGATTTTCTGCAAAGAATATCCTTTGTTTGGTCTAAATTTGCAATTTACTTTTAGTGATATTTTTGATTATGTACTTTTTAAACAAATTATGTATTATATTTCACTAAAAACTGACAACTTTTATTCATACCCATATTTTATGTTCAAAATACTTGATCAAATAAACACCCCTATTCTGGCCATTAAAGTAATTATCAATGTAAATTTGTAGCACTTACTGAGAATTTGGCAACTCTGTAAAAACCAAGGATCCAAACAGGTAATGATTGTGTCTGCTTCATCTAATAATGACAAAAACTCTCTGACTAAAAGTTTTTAAAGAATTGATTCAACACCATTCTAGGCACATAAGTACTAACTTAATGATTGTAGTAATTAGTAGATTTTAATTGCTGTGACCTCATGGATTGATAAGGAGCATAATTTTAAAGTCATGCTTTAAAAGAAAGAAAAAACATTTCCCAATATCCATAATGGATATTGGGATACCTACCTAGATTCCAAACCCCAATTTCTTCACGTGGAAACTGTATAATAGCATAGTTACCTCATAGAGTTGTAAGAAGTCAATATGGAAAATCAAATAAAGCAGTTAACTCAGTGCTTGATGCATGTAGTTACTCAAATATTGACTATAATCATCACAGTCTTTTTTATATTACATTGCTAAGTAATGCTTCAGCCATTCTTAATATCTAGTCATTATTTGCTTTTTGGAAGCTTTGTCTTACTTCCTTCTTTAGCCAATTAAAAGGGAAATGTAATTTGTCAATCTGACCTCTAAGACAGGTGGAAGCAATATTCTCCCCATAATTCATCCAATGACCTAAAACAATTCAGCTGTGTTTTGTCTTGACACCTGCATTTTGGGAGAGAATGGTGCTTTCAAGATAAACAGTTTCTTGTTTGTGATGAAAACTCATATCCAAAATATCCTTGTTGCCCCATAGGTGAGCCTAAAGAGACAGCAAGCGGGCAAACTAGGCAGCCGCTCTACCAAGCAATCTGCTTCCATAACGCAGCATGTGTAGTGGTTAAGGGTCAACTGAGTGCAGGGATAAATTCACATCTTCAATCTAACTACTTGTATCACTATTTTAAGCGAAGTGGGGTTCTATACTTTAAAAAATACTACGTTGGAAACCAAACAGAGTAATCAGGTTAATGGGGTTTTGTTTTCTAAGTATAAACAGTTAAAAAACTGTCATATATGTCATAATGAGCTGCTTTAGAAATTCAAAGAGCTCATTGAAAAAGAGCTTTTATATAATAAATATTCAACTTACCAGAATATCAGATATTGAAACCAATAGACCTTACAAGCAACAACGATATTAAGCCTTTCAATTGTCAAAGATGTTTGACAAATCTTTTTTAAATGATAGCATTTAACTGATGACTTCACATTTGAAAACATGAAAGAGACTTACAAAAATGTGATTTTTTTTATTAAATGCAACATAGGTAAATGTATTATGCTCACTAGCCTTTCCAAAATTTTATTTATTAGTATTACAGTAAGATAGGATTTGATACTCTTTTTTTGCTTGAATACAAAACAAGGTATTGCTTTTCTATTTGTAGTGGTATCCATTTTTAATAATATACAACATGGTCACATTATCAATAGTTTGGAAATTCCTCTAAAGCCATCTTTTCTAAATTTTTTTTATGTCTGTTAATATGGAAAATGACCAGAATCCTCAATTTGCAATTTTTTCTGCAACATTATCTCACCAGCATCATAGCCACCTAAGCCACACAACAGTACTAAGTATCACACCATTTACAAATTTCTATCCTGGAGTATAGATATCAAAAAGAGCAAAGATTCATGTAAATATGATACTGATCTTTTAAATAATGTTAGACAGAGTTTATTGCTGAAAACTAAAATTTCCAGTTGTTTTGTAGCCAAAATGAAAATGTTTCATAATGACAAAATGTCAAAGCATTTGAGAACAAACAGAGACTACCATTGAGGACAAATATCCACTATTTTGTAAAAGTATGAGAGATATTGCTCATAAATATTACTTGCTTAACTTTGAGTCCTGTAATATGTAGAACTCAAAATTTCCTCAAGCCACATAATGATATTACAATGCAGTAATCTCTTTAATGTCTGAAAGACTAGAAAACAGATTTACGTGAAAGGACAGTTTATCATCTACACAAACTGTCAGCACTACATAGGTTGACTTTTTTAAAAGTTAATCTCTGTGCTATGAAAAATAAATAAAACATAACATGGTAATAACCATGCAAGGCAAAGCAAAATAATAATAATACAAAATAGGTTAGGTCGATTGAGCATTTACCCCAGAATTAGAAGATTCAGATTCTGGTTTCAGTTCTTATAAACATCAGCTCACCACTTGATGCATGGGGTTGGATTGGATCAGCATTACAGGTTTTCCAGTAATAATTGTCTTTGATTTCTTTTTTTTTTTTTTTTTGAGACAAAGTCTCACTCTGTTGCCCGGGCTGTAGAGTGCCGGGGCATCAGCCTAGCTCACAGCAACCTCAAACTCCTGGGCTCAAGCAATCCTTCTGCCTCAGCATCCCAAGTAGCTGGGACTACAGGCATGCGCCACCATGCCCGGATAATTTTTTCTATATATATTTAGTTGGCCAATTAATTTGTTTCTATTATTAGTAGAGACGGAGTCTCACTCTTGCTCAGGCTGGTTTCGAACTCCTGACCTTGAGCCATCCACCCGCCTCGGCCTCCCAGAGTGCTAGGATTACAGGCATGAGCCACCGTGTCCGGCCAATTGTCTTTGATTTTACTGAAGAAAGCAAAGAAGGAGAGGAAGAAAGGAAAGAATGGAGGAGGGGAGGAGAGAGAGAAAAAAATATTGAAGGTCAAATTACCAGACTTCTTGGTTATAGGCCAGAGCATCGAGAGTCTTTGGGCTACCAAAGCAAACAAAAGAAAAATAAAAATGTACAAAAAGAGCAAAACAACACAACAACAACCAGTTTCTTATAAAAGCCACAGGAACAACCCCTCACCTTGCCCCAAACAATGACATATATGGGAGAAAAGAGTTAAAGTGCATGATTTTTTAAAAGTTGATGAATACTGATAAATTATTGGTTTGAAATTTTTGTTGTTTTCATTAGAAAGTGATATGTGGTTCCGGGTGGATCTTTGGCTTGATTATTGTAAGACATATATTTTAATAACATGTTCTATTTAAACAACATGATGTTAAAGAGATTTCATGGAGTTTTATAGTCCAGGTTAAAACATTGTATATCTAATTTCAGTGGGTCTTGTATGTCTTGGGGATAGAATCGGGATCTTACTGTCCACTCCCAGCAACAGTGGGTTAACCTATTGAGAAAATATATGAGAGAAAGTTCAGCACAATACCGAGCTTGGCTCAAAGCAGGTTCTTAATAAATATTAACACTCCATTAGCCCCACTACCATTTCTAAAAGCTGACAATCCAAAACAGTCCAAAAACAACCTGGAAATTTAATCATCTACAAAATGTTTTTAACCTAGATAAATTATGTGAAATTCATTAACTTAAATTTCATCTATATTATGTGATCCTGGAGCATTATTTAATGTGAAATATAACTAATGAAAATATTCATTACTTTCAAAGAAAGTGAATAAAGGAGGCATGGAACTGCAGAAATGCATAATTTCCAGGTATACAGAGTATGACCAAAGAGAGAAGATACCTTATACAACAAGAAAAAAAAAAATCTGCATTACTTAATAGAGCAGGGAACCAATTAAGAACAGTCCCCTATCCGGTTTAATTAGGCTAACTACAGGTAAGGGAATCCTATGGTACAAGGAGGAGCATTAGGTGGTGAATTCTCACTGTATCTCTTTCATCTATGACCCCTCCACTGTGACAATGTTAAAGACATGTAGTGCTTGACTTTCACCTAGGATTGCCCTTTTAATGTGGAATTTAAATGAATTAACATGTTCACATTACTAGAAAGTGAACTCCAGGAGTACCCCTACGCTGTAAAGGAAATAACAAATTACTTGTTCTTCTAATTATTTTTCCAGATTACCACTGGATTACAGCACATTGACATCTAATTTTAGCTTTATTACATTGGCATCCAGCAAAAATCTCTACGCTGTGTTCATGAAAAAAGGATATTCTACACATTAATCAAGCAGTGGCAAGAACTAAGCATTAAAATACTGCTGAAGATGAAATCAGAAGGTGGAAAGAATAACTTTATTTTTTCTTTTCTGTGTGGTTGTTTAGCTTGCAACTGTGACATTAATTTGCTCAATTTTCAGGGTCTCGGAAAGATGCACTTGATAAAAACTGGATCTTCTTTTTTCTTCTGCTCCTTACATACTGATTTTAGTATAAATAATTAAGCAATCACAAAAATCCAAAAGGGAGCAGGAAACTAAAATATAAAAGAAAATGCTCTAGACTGATAAAAACATATATATGTTCATGAATGCAAAATATAAAAGCACTAACTCTGCAAATTCAACTCAATTTGTTTAAATGAAGAGTTGGTTAGGCTAGAAGATTGATTATTTTATCAGAAATAAGTGGAGATGTTAGTGTCAAGCAAATGCATGAAAACTTAATATTTGGGAAGACTGTACTATTTAGTAGTTTCAATTTACAATAAAGTTCTTAATTCATGTATTGTTTTTATATTTATTTTTAACGAATTGATTTGTCCATCATTAATGCGACACATTTTAATAAAAGGAAACTTTTTTTATAGATCTCTGAGTAAAGTGTTGAAGTTACTGAGAACCCAGGGACAGAAAAACAAGACACCATAGGAACCAAAGAGATTTTACTGAGGGAAATAACTGCAAAATCAATGTGAAATGTGCAAAACTCTTAGGTCATGTTCTTGCTGACACTTTGCTCTTTAAGCAGTATTTGGTCTCTTTCTTCAGTGTATACAGCTGAAAAACAGGAATAATCAACTATATATCAACACTATTAGGAGAAATAATTATTGCAAATTAATGTTGAACAATATCCCAAATCATCTTCTTAAAATGTATCTATAATTAATTCTTTATAGTAACCCACCCACCTATCTCCTTAAACATCTCTTTACTTTTTGTGACTATGAAGTTAATGAAAAGATTATGGTAATGCCAGCAAAGACATAAGAAGAACACGTCTTAGAATAAGGGATCATGTAAGTTAAAGCAGAGGAAGGCAAAAAGTACCTGCTCATTGGCTTCTGAATGTTCATTTTTATCTGGCCATATAAAGTAACATTCTCTTGTCTACTTTTTTCCTTTATCTACACCACTTCAGTGAGCCCTACTTTCCAAAGCAGTTAGTATTTCATGGGTTAAGTAGCTTTTTTCACTGACTTCAGAATGAAAAACACATTTAGAATTAAATTTTCTGATTTCTGCCTACATATAAATGTACAATTTCAATATCAAGGCAATAAGGATTATAATTTTATAATTGCTCAGGTATTCTGGGATCTCAGCATCTGAAATAACTTTATATCTGACAGTACAATAGTGAATGATATTCCATGACTAGATATTAAACATAATTTAATAGTTATTACTGTGTGTAGGTGTATTTCAGAGATGTTCATTTAAAGGAAATTTAGCTTTTTATATTACTTCGCTTGAGAAGAGCAATATTGCTCAAATAATATTTATTAAGCACCCTCTCTGTGCACTTACAATATACTGGACATTTTGGAAGAATGCAAAAAAAAATTAAGACATATTTAATTTTCCCAAGAAGAAACAGAAATTTAGCATACTTTTACATATTATTATTGAGTGATCCAGGGAAAACTCAAGACTAGGATTTGTGTGATTTAACTGATAGTGAATAGTCAGGTCTCTGGATTTATTATCTATAGTGAATACCGAATGAGAAATCTGAAATATATTCTACACCAGATGCAATTGTTCGATTTATTCGTCTAATGCAAACATCAGAAGATCTCCGGTGGTAAACTATATCTTATATCATTTTGAGTGCTTACATATACAAATTGCTAGCAACATGGGTTGGGAGTTTTTATTGGAAGAAAACAGTAATACAACATAAACTAAGTTTCGTAGAAAAAGTTATTAACAGATTTTCTTAAAACAGTGTAACTGTTGATAACAGAATTGTTTAAATGGTATAGTGTGAAATTTAGAAGGATGGTTGTGCATCAGAAACGCAAAAAGCAAAAAATAAAAATTAATTTATGAAATAAAAAGAGAAGGGAAAATGTATTACTAGTTAAGTCTACCGTCCTACTGCAGGGAAACATTTCAAACATATCATCATCTACATTGAGTCATCATAACAGGCCTTTCAAATTTTAATAAAAATGACTCAAAGGCATATAAACAACATTCAACATTTACGGAGTGCAGTAAATCAGATTGTATTCCTTTTGAAAAAGGGCTTTATGACGCAGTTGTTTATTCAGCAAAACAAAACTGTTTCCTGTGTCCCTTAACAAGCCTGGCTTTGTGCTACACAGACTTCTGCAGGGCTGACTCCTGTTTGGAACCATTTCACACTAATTAGAAATGAGAGAAAAGGTGGTGTTCATAAGTGCCACAGCTCTGGGCCTCTTTGAACAGCTCTCTCCCAAAATTAACTCGGTTGTAGCCCTGCGTGAATAATAGCTTTGTGGCAACAGTTTAGAGAAATATATTGTTAATAATTGCCGTCTTGCTGAGCAAAATGCTGGAGCGAATTTTACATAACAGCACAAGACAAAATAAACAGGTGAGTTTGTGAAGCTTTGAAAGACACAGTTTGCAATACTGTTTTGTTTCAAAGACTCTTTCCACAATGATTCTGAAGAATATAAACAAGTAAGAAGAAAAAAATCAGCGACAATAAAAAAGGACCGTTTAATTTTTTAAAATTACATTTAAGATATTGTTTGTATTAATACCAATCCTACAGATGGAGTTCACTATAAAAAAGCAGTTTCTTTTTCAAATAAGATACAGGAAGCAAAATTATTACATTTTAGTCTGATGCAAATAAATTTCTAAAACAAAAGTAGATGGTATTTACAGTTAATAAGTAGCAGAAATTTTGCAAAGTTTCTGAAGTGAAATATGCCTTAAGATGCACATATGTTCATGCATAAAACAGAGACAGAAAGGAAAGGGTACACCAAGAAACAATTTTTTGAGAAAGGAGATATAGTAATGGAATCTAGGGCTTGACCTAGTAACTCGAAAATATCAGATAAAGACAAAAAACGATTATCTTAGCATCAAGATGCCACTCTTTGAAATAACTAAGTTATCCCATTCACATATTGTTTTCCCATATGAGGCCAGGTTTCTAAAGATTATTGTTTGGGCCTATAAACTTTATTCCATTGGCAAACATCTCCTCCCCTAAAAACAAAGATCTATAAAAGAAATGAAAATTGACAATATGATTAGAAAACTTGCATGGCAGCTTTAAGTTAAAAGTCCTATTTAGCACAGTTTTATCTTCTAATCCAAGGCATGGCAGAGGGAGAAGTTAGTTCTGATTGCTAAATCAGCTTTGAAACTGAATGACATCAACAGTATAGACAGGCTGCTTGCCACAGAATCTTTCATCCATTTGATGAAATAAATTTTTTTAATGCCAATCAGATTCCAGGTTTTCAATATACAAAGACGAACAAGCAAACTGTACTCCCTGCCCTTAAGTAGCAGATACTCTTTGTTTAAAGAAAAAAAAAAAAGACAAAGGCTAATTTGTACAATGAGCTCTGGGAGCACAAAGGACATCAGTTCTTCTGGAAGTGAGTGGAAGACAAAAAGGGGTTAGGAAAAGTTTCATAGAGAATATAAAACTTGAGATAGGAATTCAGATATAATAGAGGTATTCACCATCAAAAGTATAGAAATCCAAAGTTTATTTCAAAAATGGACTTATTCTCTAATAAATTTCACCAAAAGGACGAGATGCGTAGAACATTCTAAATGAACCAGACACAAAAGAATGCCTTGAAAATGAAGTAGTAATTTTTTTCACGTTGTATCTCATACTGTATTCAGTAGCAAATTACAAATTCAATTTAGCAGATAGTTATTGATGATGTAGTCGATGCTTCATACTCCAGGAAAAGTGTACACAAATGCCTTGGAAATCACCCTTAGAAAGCTTACACCAAAATGCATGTGAAATAGAGGAAATCTTAAAAGACTTGGAAAAGTGCAAATGAAGGAAATTTTTATTTTGGCTAGAGATCGAGGTAATATTAAGAAAAGGATACATGGGGGTGCCTGGAAATATTCTTGCAGGTATGGAAAGATATCACAGTTTGAGGTCAGTAATGAGAAAAGAAAAGAGGTATGAATTATTAAACTAACCTGTGTGAGGGGGAAGGTGCATTAAAACAAGAACATTCATGGGGTTTCACCTCAGAGATTCTGATTTATTTCACCTAAGCTGAAGTCATGGCATTAGTCTGTGTGTGTGAGTGTGCTTCTTAAATCTTCCACGTGACATTAATCGGTAGCCAAGATTTAGAACAAGTCAACTGTAATTGTTATGTGCCCAATCCTAAAAATTTTAAGAGAAAATCTATTTCACTAAAACAATGCATCTGTAAATATTTTAGATAGATACATTTAAAATAAGTTTATTGAATATAAATACACTGGAAAATCACAGGCATTATTACTACCCTATTAAGATTAAAAAATGTTGTATATAAGATATTAATATGGCAAAAGCATTCTTTTTTGGAGGTGAGTCTCTTAATTTCTTTTTTTCTGTGAAATTAATACCTTAAATAGTTCATTTACCATAAACACTGGTAGAACATACTAGTATCAAAATAACTTTAACAAACAACTTTTTAAAAGGAAGAATATTTTCCATTAGCAGATTTGACCCTAATTTTCACTGGAAATTGCAATTATGCTGGTAAGTTACTTTGATTGATGGATTTCAAACCAAGTAAATGCTCCTGGTATGAAGCAGGGAATTGGGCCAAATTATTAAAGACTGCTCCAATTCTAAATTTTGGGGTACTAAGAGTTTCCTTCTTCAAGCTCTGGTATGTATATATGAAGAAGAAACCAAGTTTAGGCCATAATTGAGGCTCATTAACAGAGATTTGCAAATTTAAGGCAAAGAAACACTTATCTTAACCTTAAACCTTAGCAGCACATTGCACACTTGTAAAACTAGGTCACAGCTCTTTAAAAGAATCCTATAGGTTTTCCTGCCATTTTAACAAGTCCATAATAATCCCATTCTTAGACTAACAAAAAAGAAAAGTATAGAAAATGCTGGAAGGCAGGTCAGTACATTTTAACACATTAAAACTGTCAAAAAGTGTCTTCCAAACTTAGTACCAGGTTAGTGAAGGGAAGGTCTACATTAGTTAGTGTCCAAAAAGGTAATGCCATTTTTAGGTGTTTGCTAGCAAGGCAGATTTGCCCAGTTCTAGGTGGGCAAACTGTGGAGGCAGATTGACTGGGTTCAAATCTTGCCCTCTCCCTTACTAAATCTTGGGCAGGAGAGTTACTAATCAAGTCACAGTTTTTTCACCTGTGCATTGGGATCCAAAAAAGCACTTACTTCACATATAACAGTTTTATAAAAAATAATATGCAGTGCCTGGCACAAATAAAGGAATATACATTAGCTGGACCTCATAACACAGTATAAAAATAAATAGATTTATGTAAAGCTTGTTTTAGGCAAATTTTCATAGGATATGGTTAAATATATATCATGTAATCCTCAAAATAACATAACTAAATGTTACTTAAAAATCTATCAATAGTACAATTTATCTTATCCTTAAGAAGAAAATTGCATTTGACCTTATAAATGCAGTGAAAATATAGTATACTAGGGCACATTTTTTTTAACATTCTATTTTTTTTTTAATTTCAGAATATTACATGGGTACAAATATTTTGGTTACATGGATTGCTTTTGTACTGCTTGAGTCAAAGTTATAAGTGTGCCATATACCCAGATAGTGTACATTGTACTCATTAGGTATGATTTCACCCATCCCCTTCTCCCCCCTCCCACCTGCATGATTTCCATTGAGTTTTACTTCCACCTGTACACATGAGTGCTGATCAGTTACTTCCAATTTAATAGTGGGTACATGTGGTGTTTGTTTTTCTATTCTTGCAATACTTCACTTAGGACGATGGTCTCCAGTTCCACCCAGATTGTGGCAAAAAGTATTAATTAATTTTTATGGCTAAGTGTACACCATGGTGTACATATACCACATTTTATTAATCCACTCATGAATTGATGGGCGCTTGGGTTGATTCCACATGTTTATGACTGTGAATTGTGCTGCAATAAACATTCTAGTGCAAGTGTCTTTTTTACAAAAGGACTTTTTTTCCTTTGGGTAAATACCTAGTAGTGGGATTTCTGGATCAAATGATAGGTAGGACTACCTTTGAGAAATCTCCATGCTATTTTCAATACAGGTTGCACTAGCTTGCACTCCCACAAACAGTGTATAAGTGTTCCTTTCTCTCTGCATGTGCACCAGCATTTGTTATTTCTGGACTTTTTGATAAAAGCCATTCTCACTGGGGTTAAGTGATATCTCATTGTGTTTTGATTTGCATTTCTCTGATGATTCCTGATGTTGAACATTTTTTCATGTTTCTTGGCCGTTTAGTCTATCCTCTTTTGAAAAGCTTCTGTTCATGTCTTTTGCCCACTTTTTAGTGGAGTTGAGTTTTTTCTTGCTGGTTTGCTTGAGTTCTTTGTAGATTCTGGTCAAGCTGAGAATCAAAACAAAGGCTCAATACCTTTCACAACAGGGCAAAGAAAATAAAATACCTAGGAATATATTTAACCAAGGAGATGAAAGATCTCTACAAAAAGAACTATGAATCCCTGGGGAAGGAAATTGCAGATGATGTAAACAAATGGAAAAACATATCGTGCTCATGGTTTGGCAGAGTCAAAATTATTAAAATGTCTATACCACTCAAAATGATTTATAGGTTCAATGCAATGCCCATCAAAATACCAATGTCATTTTCTACAGATCTATAAAAAGTAATTCTATGTTTCATTTGGAATCAGAAAAGGGCTCAAATAGCCAAAGCAATCTTAAGCCAAAGGAACAAATCTGGAGGTATTACTTTACCAGACTTTAAGCTATACTACAAGTCTATAGTAACAAAAACAGTATGATATTGGCACAAAAATAGAGATATAGACCAATGGAACACAACACAGAACCCAGATGTAAAACCATCCACATATTGCCACCTGATATTTGACAAAGTAGACAGCAATATACATTGGAGAAAAGAATCTCTATTCAATATGTGGTGCTGGAAAAATTGGATAACCACATGTACAAGATTGAAAGAGGATCCAAATCTCTCACCACTCACAGAAATTAATTCAAGATGGATAACAGACTTAAATCTAAAACTTGAAAATATAAGAATTCTGGAATAAAATGTGGGAAAAACTCTTACAGGTATCAGCCTAGGCAAACAATTTATGAAAAAGACCCCAAGGGCAATCACAGCAACAACAAAAATAAATACATGGGACTTGATTAAATTAAAAAGCTTCTGCATAGCTAAGGATACAATCAGCAGAACAAATAGACGACCTAAAAAATGGGAGAAAATATTCACAAAGTATACATCCAATAAAGAGCTGATAACCAGAATCTACAAATAACTCAAGCAAATCAGCAAAATTTTGATAAATACATTGTCCTTTAAAATATGGCTTTAGGATTGGATCCATAACCAAAGTCTTATTATCTTTTTTGTGATATATTGAAAAAAATAATAATTAATGTTTTATCTGTTTTTTTCCAAATAATTACATCATAATTAGTTTTTTTAAAAACTCTATAAAAATTATATATAAATAAGAAATCTGCTTACACATACATGGAATCAAAGTATCTGCAAAATAGAATTTCTAGGTGAGAAATAGTTGGTACAAGAGTTTGTAATTCTTCAATTTACTGCTACTTAATGACAGGGATAAAAATAGAGCCTAAAGTTTTTGACTTAGATTACTTTGAACTTTTGTATTTATGATTCTTATTACAGTTTGTAACTATGTATTTATGTTAAATTATATTTTGATTACTCTTTTCCTCCTCACTAAACTACAAGCTTCTGTAAGTTTGTTTCATCACTATTGTATTTTAGCAGAATACTCAGAACATCGTTAGAAATCAAAAACAAATGAGTCAAAGCTTTAGTGTTACATCACCTACAGTAGAGTATAAATATGAAAATATTATAATTTCAAAAAAATATTTCTAAATTAAAATGCTGCAGATATTAACTATATTAATGATTTACTAATCAGTTAAGTTGTTAATCTGTGGGAAAGTACAAGAAATATTTTTATCAAATATGGGTAGCTTTGGTTAGAATCTAAGTGATTTTAGCTTAGAAGAGTGCCTTACAAAAAGTAGATGTTTATCAAATGGTAAACAAGGATGATAGTGATGGTGAAGATGATGACAAAGAAGAAATTAAGAAATGTCTTTTTGTCCATTGATTGCATTTCAACTGTATTTCTAAACTTCTTATGTTACTAGGTGGTTATCACGAGCACTTATTGGGCAGGAAAAATAATCTCACCATTTAGCCCAAATTCAGACAATCCAAAATATATTTTTCCATGTTTTTGATGGCTCTTCATGATCCTCTCCCACAATTAGAAATTCTCTTTTATTTTTCTGTTCTGTTTTACATTTTCATTTTTCCTCTTACATTATCATGTTAATTTTGACAGACAGTAAAGCCTCCACTGTTCTAGAATTAGCTCCTGTATGGATAAATGTAACTACCAATACAGAATTCATGGTACTGTGATTAATGAATGATGTCTCAATTAGCAAAAATCTAGAGAGAACATGTCTGATTTCAAAAACAAAATGTATTAAAATAGTGAGTAAAATATTTTTCTAATTTTTTTACCATTTTTATAACTTTTTAAATTTTTAATAGTTTAAGACTATTAGGAGTTACTAAAATGATATATAGTTTCTTTGTGCCCTTCACCTCTACCAATAATATCTTTCCTCTACCAATAATATCTTACATAGCCATGGTACTTTGCAAATGACTTAATTGAAATGGGCTTACTTTTTTATTTCATTTGGATTTAGCATATTGATCTTCAAAATATTTTTTTAAGTGGGGATAGAGTCAGTTTATTGTTCACAAACTGAATATTACTCTGAAAAAAAGTATTAGAAAAGGTCTAAATATTTTTTGGTTCTATGCCTCTCTGTATCATAGCCAGTGAACAAACTTACCAAGCGCAGTCATGGAATGTGTCTATCTCAGTCTATCATTTCTGAGAGGCTAAAAAGGGTGTCTAAAACCAGTGTCATCAATCAATCCATTTGCCTATAACCTTGAAAATATTCCAACAATGATGGTGACTTTAAAACAAAGATAAAAAAGATAACTCCAGTATTCCTCCAATCTAAGGAGTAAATGAATTGACTTTTGAGACAAATCCAAATTACTTACTACCTTATATAAAGTTAGGTAGATTGCTGTGTTTTCATATATGCTCTCCCCTTAATATTCAGTGATTTAAGAAAATAGGTGAAATAAAGAAATTATTCACAAAAAAAAGACTTGGCATAGGCCAATAGTCTACCCCTTAAATATGAAATTCCTACATACTGAATACAATTATCAATGCAAAGTCAAAGAGTAATGATGAAACTTGGGATTTGGAGTCAAATCTGAAATAAAAACTTCATTTTACAACTTACTTGCTGAATAATTTGGGGCATATGACTAAGCCTTACTAAGCTTTACTAAGCTTTAGATCCACCTTTTATAAAATGACAGTGGTCTTGAATTGCCATTGTAGAATTGGATAAAGAATTATCTTTAAATTGACTACCCAGTTCCATGCAGCTGTATACAGTTGCTCATGCTGTACACTGCATAGCTCCAGGGGGTTGTACATTGTAATTCAGTTGCTGTGTCCTGGTTTATAATTCTGCTTAACCAATTGATGCTATAATATAAATCATAATGTGTTATCATCTTTATAGACAATGTGAATAATAATAATATGGATCATAATATCTAGAATACATTATTGAGTGCCTTTCAAAAATCTACTTAAACATCTTATAATACTGGTACTTACAGGAATCACTTGGTTGGAGAATTGGAAACAATACACTTAGGCCAAGTTGAGGACAGCAAAATATAAATTCCTGTGGCTAGAACTGGCATACATAGATAGTCATTCTTTCCAACTCTGAAATTCAGGATGGCAAATAGTCACACATAAGGACAAGGGCATGTATCAGAAGATGGGCAGGACATTAAGGTCATATAGCAACTGAGAGAGAGAGAGGGCATGAACTCCCGAACAAGGTACATGTAGGGAGTCAGATTAAATGGTCACCAAAGTTGGGACAAAGCGGGACAGAATTTAAAGTTGCCAGTGTTCAGGATATTGAAATCAATTATTTGAGAGCTATGAAGTCATTGGTTAAAAAATTACATTTCATTTGAATAAGAAATAGTAGCCCAGAGCTGCTGGCCGTACCAGGAGGACACGAAGGGTCCTCACCATAGGAAAAGCCTGAGATGAGACAAGAATGGTAAACTATGTGGTTTCCTAGGCAAATGATTTCTGTCCTCTGTATATGATTCACCTCAGTGCTAAGGAAATTCAAAGTCCCGTAACCATTAACTCCAGCACTCAGAGTATGGATGGATAAGCACAACTCCATACCACGGCTAAATAAACGACCTGATGTGTGTAAACTGAGTATCCAAAGAATAGCTCCAACTTTTTGACAAAGCAGGTAAACATATTCTTTCATGTTTTTCAGTCTTAGTTGAATTTAATTCTTGTTCCAATGTTTTATTCATGTTACAATTTCATTGTCTCTGTATCCTGTAGATGTCGTCAACATCTCTATGAAATCATAAAACTTATAAATATCAATAAATAGGCAAGATCTATGTACTAAAATTACAAATCTAAATGGAAAATGGAAATTTCCATTATGAAAAGGAACATAGTCATTCACTCATAAAGAGAACAAATATCTGAATTCTAATCCAGCCTATATGATATAGCACAGAATGGTATGCCAATATTTATCATGAATCTGTATTTTCGAATACACCTATCCAAGACAATTTATCCATATAGTTCTTTTTTATAAGAATCACATAAAATGTGGATCAATTATTTTTCTGCTAACTCTATCAAATGCCTTGTCTGAGCTAATTATTTCCATCTCTTTACTGCACATTAGTTCATTATATCATTTGAAATCCAGTTTCTGCCACGGAAATTATTTTAAGACCACTATTTCCCATTCTTTCTTGGCTGAATACATTTTGCTCAGAATAAAAGTCATAGAAAAAAGTCCTTGGCTGCATAAAAGTCCTTTGTTGGTGCTTTTGAACTCCCTGGTCGTGGACTACAAAGAGTCCAGCGCTCTGCCTCTCACCCCTGTAGAACAGAAACGTCGCCTTTTGTGGATCTTGATATACAGGATACATTACTGAGTGCCTTTAAAAGCTTTGTGAACCTTGATGGAAATCAGAGGTGAAAATGACAGTTCAAATGTCTGGTCTGGGTTTAAAAGATCTATGGTAATATATTTTTCTTCATAACAGATGCAGATAAAATAGTGAGAGTTGTTCTACCAGGAAAACAGTAAAAGCAAGCTCAGACTTATGGTCACCACTCTGTACTCGCCAAAGCCATAGCCCGGTGGACTAGGGAAGCATATACGCTGCTAGGGGTGCTGCTAGGAGCAAAGAAACATCATTATGTTTATCAGGATTGGATAAGATTTATATCATTGATGTCTTTAAATTCTAAGGTGAATTTTGGATTAAAGTCACCTGTTTAAATGTACAATTACTATTTAATCATGATGAAATTATTCATACTAATCTTGAAGACATTAGAATTATTCAGTGCATAAACCAGTGCCTGGGTCACAATAGCTGCCCCCAAAAATGTGTTTCATTGAAAATGAAATTAGTTTGAAGTTGTATGAGTCAGGTTCACATAGGGAAGCAGAGGCACAACAAATATTATGAGAATGAAAAATGTATTGTATGGATTAGGTCTTCTACAAAGTGTAGGAGAAGCTGAGATAAATGTGGGGAAAAGGGAAGTCAGAAGATCAGAGGAAGACTCAATAATCATTCCTCCTGAAGCCTTACTATAAGTCAACAAGTCAGATCTTACAGGAAAATCTGAGAACCGAGAATATCCCCAGCCTTCAAAATGGGACTGTTCACTGATGAGCAATGAGCCGAATGGGATGAACATTGAAAGTTCTCTGGGAAGCCATTGACTATGTGTGGCTGACACCTCTTTGACTCCACAGGTGAATATCCATTGATGGGCCTGGGGTCAGTGGCAGTTAGCAGGGCCATGTGTCAGGAAGATAAGCAGGAGGTAGAAAAAGGAAGTCTGAAGACAAGCTGGGACCCCTGGGGATGTCTGTGTCTGCCCACCACTCCAGATGAGCCATGAACTCTTGCTAGTAATGGCCTTTTCTTCCCTCTACTTTCCAAATTTCATACAAGTTCCTTTATTGACCAATTCTAATCCTTAACCTTATAGGGAAGATAATTCTAGAAAATAGAGTTTCTAGTTTAACCAAGTTGACAACAGCTCAATTCAATCCAAGAGTTTTCTTTCCAATGCATATAAAAATAATTGTACTATTAAAACTACACATTAAAATAATCAGAAAAGGAAGACTAAAGAGTTTTCTATATACTTCCCAGATGAACTCATGGATCATTTACCTCATAGAACAAGTAAAACAAAAGATCTATAATACTATCTTTCATGAAATAAAGCTGTATGTGCTGATAGAATGTTATTTTGGTGGCATATCTCTGTTTAGAAGACTATAAGACCTGCTCTAAAAATGTACCATTTGGTTTGGGATAATAGCTTTCATGGGTTGAAAATTTATG
Organism: Lepilemur ruficaudatus; assembly: GCA_963574885.1. Lineage (NCBI taxonomy): Eukaryota > Metazoa > Chordata > Mammalia > Primates > Lepilemuridae > Lepilemur > Lepilemur ruficaudatus. The sequence goes on along the minus strand of CAUYRT010080387.1, from coordinate 9,300 downwards.
TTTCCAAATCATTTATAAACCCCTGTGTAGAAGTTAAAACAATAGTTATCTATCTAAAATTAATCTTGCTCTTGGACAATAATTTCCACTGATGATGGGATTATAACTTACAAATATATGGTAACTCATTCAGTATAGCTTTTAAGTCTCTGTCTTTTTTGGTTAAACATAATGAGAAAAATCAGCATGGTTTCACCAAGTTTGTATTCGCCAGTGGGGGTGATATAAAATCTTATGGGGCAGGTTTGTAGTGAATAGGTAAAATAACATTTGGTCTATATGCTATTCTGTGTTCTTGTTGATCATTTTTCAAAAATAACATCTTTCATGGTCCTTGCTTTGTATGCATATAGTCATAATACTAATAACTTACCCATGATTTTCATTTGCCAGCTTTATTGTTCTGTTCCTAACCTTCACACTTCTGTTAATCTTCTTAGTAATTCAATACTCCTTGAGAGGCTGAGAAATCTTGGCTACCCGCCCTCTCAGGCTTGGCAAGCCCAAGAACATTTGACTGCTTTCTTCATTCCAGTATGGATTCTTGAGGAAAGTCTCATGTCCATTTACCTAAACACCCATTTGAGACTTTGATGTTTGAATTAGCTTGGATTGTCTAGAAAGGAGAAAGGAGGGCCTGACCAAAGGTTTAGGAGCAAAGTACTCATAGGAATCTTGGATAGAAGGAGCAAAATGGGGAATGATTAAGGAGCCATTATAAGGATGCATATTAGATACCTCTTCAGGCTCCTGAACACTTGATGTTATTGCTTGCCAGAAATGTGTTTTCAGAGACTTCTGCCTGGATAAAGACTATTCATCCACCAGCTCTCTCATTCATAGATCGAGAAATGCCCCACAGGGTATTAACTTCTCTGCACTTCTGGATTACACATATGTGAGGGTTCAATCTTCAAACAAGAACTGAGAGGTGGATAGCCCAAGACTGCACTAAAGCATTGTCACATATCACTATGTGATGCTAATGGACAAAACAGAACAACTCACCATAGCAGGGTCTGTATTAAGATTGGGCCAGTAATTGAAGGAAAGTTCAAGAGGTATCCATCCAATACAGTCCACTCTTTGTTCCACTCAGATCTCATGTGCCCTCTGTTAAGTCCAATTAATCTATATCTCCTTCAAGGTAATAAGCAGAAATCCCTCTGCAAATATTTAATATAAGAGGGTTAATGAAACAAGCTATAGTCTCAGCCACAGTGCCTTAATTGGTCCAAAGCCTTATTTATATTTATAATTTTCTTCCTCAACCAGCCATACTAGGTATTTCTCACTTCCAGCAAGCACTTTGGTAGAGGTGGAGCCCATGAACAATGGGGTGGCTCAGACTTTTATGCATAAGGATTCTGAATGTTTCGTTCACTTGTCATTCTCAGCACAATTACCCAGTCAGCATTATCACTAGACAAGGAGATATCTAGTAGATCAACGAGGGAATTCCTTAAATTTCAGATATATTTCTCCTTGCCCATTGTGTATGGCATAATCCCTATTTTTATTTGTTAATCAATCTGCAGTATAGTAAGTTTTATATAATAACTTTTATCTTTGCCTGATGTTCTAGTGGCACTAAGTGCCAAAAGGAATCAGGTAGTAGTTGGAGCTTCAACATCCATGGAAATTTTATTGTGCCTACTGTAGATGTGTTCCTCTTGCCCACTCCTCTCTCTCCTCTCTCCCCCTACCCCAAACAAATAAACAAAAAGCCCCCAGGACATACATGTATTTATATAGCAGAATCAAAGGTAGAGGGGTGGAGAGCACATATACTACGCCTGGTTCCTTGGGAAAATGGTGAAAAGGTGGGAGAAGCTAACTCTATTCCTGCCTTATTGTTTCTAGATCCATACATTCCAGTTATTAGAGAAACAGAAATATACATCAGCCTTTGTTTCAGCACGAATAATACATCCTAGAGGAGAACAACTCCAATCCTATCTGTGGTTATCCCCAAGCTGGCACCTTAGCTTTCTCTCATTTTATTATGATTCTAAATAAGGAGAAATAAAGAACAGGGGATTCCACTTTTATGCAACCATTGTCACATCTTTGCCATAAAATGGATCCTCTGGTTTGAGGCGATGGTATGCAGGATATTTTGCCACTAGATCAGGCTTCAGATAATGATTATGATGGAACCACTGTAAGTAGGGAAGACAAATCTATAACTGAGGTAGGTGGGTGTCAACTCCAGTTAGTATGAATCACTGCACCTCCACTGGGGAGAGGTTCCATTGCAATCTATCTTCCTCCCAGTATTGGACTGGTCTCCATAAATAATTGTGTCATATAAATGAGTTAGCATTAGTTTCTATTGTTAGCATATTGGAATTCAGCAGGCATTAGCTAATTCCGACCAAGTAAGGAAAGCCCAAGCCCTTGCGCCTATGCCTAGTATCCATCCCTGCCACAATGGCTACTGCACGAGCATATTGTCCAGTTCCACTGTTGAGAATATTTTCTGTGGTGTATTCTATATGGTTGGAATTAATAGGAGACACAAAGGTCTTCACACACTATACACGATCCCACATATTCGTTCATGTGTTTCTGTCTCAAACTTCGTTTTTCATTGCCAATCTTGATTCTTTCAGACTCCTAACCGATGAGCCAAGTCATTTACAACTGTCAGAAATACTTACATCTGTGTACCTCAAGTGCCTTCTTCCTATATACAAAATGAACGTCCAAACACAGATGCTTCTTAACTTATGATGGAGATATGCCCTGATAAACCCATTATAAATTGACATCATAAGGCAAAAATGCATTTAATATATCTATCCTACCGAACATAATAGCTTAGCCTAGCCTACTTCAAATGTGCTCTGAACACTTACATTAGCCTATAGTCAGGCAAAGTCATCTAACACAAAGCCTATTTTATAATAAAGTGTTGAATATTTCATGTAATTTACTGAATACTGAAAACGAAAAACGGAATGGCTGTATGGGTACCCAAACTATGGTTTCTACTGAATGGGTATCACTTTCACACCATTGTAAAGTTAAAAAAAAATCATAAGTCAAACTATTGTAAGTCAGGGACTGTCTGTATATTGCCTGTATCTTTTCCACTGGAAGGATTTCCTTTAATGACTATCTTTTAGAGCCAACTCAACTTGGATTGCATTGTGGCAATAGTCCTCATTTTTGCTAGCATCAACCCATCTATGTGAGCTCTTTCTTCCTCTAATAGTTTATCCTAGGAAGCTCCCATTAGATTATAGATATAAGTTTAGGGAAAGGCATCAGCACAGCAAAGGTAGGCAAAATGGGATTTGAGCCACCTATGCATGTAACTTACTTTTACTCTCTGGAATTGGTTGGGCTTCACCTGGACTATATAATTTCCAACACACAAGGTATTGTCATCATGTCTGTCCATTTTTATGACTTGAGGAATCTGAAAACAGCGAGCTAAGGATGGACGTTCCTCCTCTCCCAGAGTAATGTGGTGCTGTATGGATCAGGCACTTGGTCTCTACACAATTTGCTATTGTGGTGATTGACTACAGCATTCTGTCTGCCAGTACTACACATATATTTTTATAAATATTATACAAGTTGAGTAGCACCCAGTTGTTTGCCATTCTATCTTATCCCAAGAACACTGTCATCCAATTGCTATTACCACAAAGCCTCATGGACAAGCCACCTCCAGTCTTGCTACCATTACAGTAACTATATTTATCTTGCCTCTGACAGTTATGGGCTACCCCCATTCTCTGCCATTGTATAATTTCCAATTTTGATACCAAGTAGCCCAGTTCCATGATGATGCTTCCCACTGTTAAGTCTGCCTATGGATGAGAACCATGTCTGAGCTTCTGAAAGATGCTAGTGAACTCTTCACCAGTTCTTTCATTATTTCCTTAGTGAATTAAATGTTATCTGGACTTCCTTAAACAACATTGTCAGTTGGGCGGTTCTTGGGTCTCACATAATTAATATATGATAATAGTCTCACCTCGTTTGTTCTTTTGACCTCTTGTACTATCATGGATATTTCAGAATCTTCATATTATTGTAGTTTTTCAATGCATCCAGAGTTCAAAGAGGACCCACAACAAATGCTAATACTTGACACTGGTTATTAGCTTCTCGGCAATGGGCAATGGTAGGAGTAGATCCTGAGGAGCATTTACTGGCAGTTCAATGAGGTCTTACTATGTGGTCTCCAGATAAGGGGAAGATTCCACCTCTGGCAATGGAGAAAAGGCTGCTTCTGCCAGCCTGGGGGGCTCAGGGGAGTGTGGGTTTCAAAATTCTAGGAGTTGTCCACTCACCTAACTCCATCTCAGGTCTCAGGGTATTATTATTTTCTATCAAGGCACTGAATTTAACATAAGAATTTTGTCATATCTGTGCATTCCTGACTTCTGCAATTATGCAACTATTAATATTATAATGTGTGTGTAATTTTCAGTATAGTTTAACCTGCAGCTGTAGTTGATTAGGTTCTCTCTAATTGCTTGCATAGCAGATGCCTTATGGTTTTCACAACATGACATGAACTAACATTTGGCTGAAGTAAGCCTGTCATTTATTATTATTTTTGTTATTGAAGCAAACATTATAGTAATACACAATTAACATCTATAAAGCTTACAATTTGTATTTTTGCAATCTAAACACACCTGTATAACTTATAGCCAGTTCAAAACCTAGACTATCACCAGCTACTCAGAAGCCTTCCTAAACTCTTATCAACTTTACAATCCCCGCAAAGGATATCATTGTCCTGATACCCAAAACTGTTATTTTTCTTATATTTGAACTTTACATAAATACAATTTTATAATATGAATTCTTTTGTGTCTAGCTTCCTTCATTCAGTAACACTTTTATATTCTGTCATTGATGGGTGCACGAATAATTTGATACAATCATGTTGTTTGTTCATCCTACTATGCAAATATACCATAATTTATTCATATATTTTATCATTGATGGGTGCTTGCATAGTTTCCATTTTCAGTCAATTAGAGATAGTGCTACCATGAACATTTTTGTATGTGTTTTTATTATTATCATTATCATTATTATTATTTTGGAGAAATGAGCTCACTCTGTTGCCCAGGCTGGAGTAAAGTGGCCCAATCATAGCTCACTGCAACCTCGAGCCCCTGGGCTCAAGCCATCCTCCCTTGTCAGTCACCCAAGTAACTGGAACTATCAGCATGAACCACCATGGCTGAGTTGTGTATATGTATTTTAATGAACATATGTATATATTTCCACTGGACACATACCTAAAAATAAAATCCTAGGATTATTAGATATTGATAGATTTTGCTTTAAAAGATATTGAAAAGCATTTTTCAAAATAGTTATTCTAATTTACACCTCTACTAGCAATGGAAATAAGAATTCTGATTGCCTGGCAGTCTTGCAAAAATGTGATGTTTTCGCTCTCCTTCTCCTATGCTTTATTATTATTTTTTTAATTTTAGCTATTTTTTTAAGGTAGGTAGGATATTTCAGTGTGGTTTTAATGTATGATTCCTTGATGGCATTTTAAACTTGAACACTTTTTCATAATTTGTCTTAGGTCAAGTATCACAGGCTCAAATTTGAGCTAAGGATTTGTTTGAGAATGACTTTTTAAGAGAAGCAAGGGAGTGAGTGGGAGGAACCGTGTAGGGAAGAAAGAGAAGGAAGCAAGGGTGAAATCCCAGAATTTGTCTGGTCCTATAGCCCAAAAATCTTAATATTCATCCAATTCATCATTTTTCTCTTGATAATGACTATACTTTACAACCTGTTTAGTAAATCTTTTCATGAAAGTCATGCAAAGTCATGACGATATTCTCCTGTTTTCTTCTAAAAAATATGTGTTGTTTCCCTTTTTTGCATTTAAATATCTAATACATACGGAATTGATTTTTGTGTGAGGTAGAAATCAAGATGTATTTTTTTCATATTGACATCTAATTGATTCAGTATCAGATACAGAAAATATCTTCTTTTCTTCTCTGTCATTTTTAAGGCTTCTAACAGTTACTGTCATCATTATGTTTTATCTATATCATTCAGGTGCTACAGTCGCTGCATAACAAAATATATTTCCTTCTACTCAACTGCAGATGAGCATCTTAGGAACCACGATACCATTGCATGCCAGGGGGCTTGAGTATAGGTGCTTTATTAGATAATGTGATCAAAGGAATAAACTATAAGATAGTAATCCAATAAAAGATGCATTACTGATTTAACTCATCTATGTTTTACTAATTGCTCAACCCTACAGCTCTCCTAAAAATAAATCTCATGAGTTTCACACAGAAGAAGGGGCAAAGCAACTATCCATTGGATCCTATCCCCCTCTTGGTCAAACGTTACTCCATAGGGCATTAATACACTTGTGCAGCCAGGCTGCACATTCGTGAGTTGTAAGACATCCCTAGGCATCTCATAAAAGAGCAGTCGAGTAGCCCTGGCGCAGGAGACAAGAGAGGCAATCTGAAACTGTAGAAAGAGCTATCAGTATTATACCTGTCTTTAGCTGGTTGAGATCTGTACAGGGTGGTTATTGTAGCAATACTGGATAGGAAGTAAGGCAGAGAAGAGTCGATGAACTATGCAAGAGGTTTCCTTCATACTACCCAACCACTGAGAACCACACTATAGGAGGACATTTTCTGAGAGTGCTGAAAAGCCAGGCCACAGTCTCTAAATACCCTACCTCTGCCGCAGAGTTATTTAGGGAATTGTGCAGAAGGGGAAGAGAAAAGACTCTGGGACTTCTCAGAGATGCAGTACATCTAAACCCTCACAGTGTCTACTCTCAAGGTTCTGTGCTTGTTTGTCAAATTTGGGGGTGGAGGAAGTGGTGGTTAAAAAAAAGAGAAAGATATAAAAGGATATGTTTGGCTGTACATTCTTCCGTTCTGAATGACTCATGGCAGATATACCAGGCTCTGTCTTTTGTTATTTAAAGGTAAGTTTTTTGAAAAATAAAAACAAACAGATACAACTTTTAAAACACCCTATTCTCTCATAAGTGTCTGGAGCTTGGAATGCATTTCAGGGCTCCCAGAGTATTGTTTCCACTTTGGATTGCAGGAGTCTTTTGAAAAGTTTAGAAATTTCATTCTTTGTTCTTGATTTATCCTCCTTACCCTGAGGGTAATTCAAATAGAAAGCCATTTCTGGTACTTAAATGGACTGGAGAGACTAGGAATAAAATGAATAAAATCATTTGTTTAATTTGAGAATGTTGCACCACTACACAGCTGTGGTAGGCTAAAGATAGGCATACTATTGTCCTAATGATGTATAAAATATAGGAGACAGACAACTATAAGGTGGCCCAGCAAGAAATATCGGATTGAACCTTGACTATGATACAGTCCCTCCTCCAGGCTACTTTTATGGGAAGGAACAGCCCAGAATTTCTTTATTTCTCTAGCCCAGTGAGTTTCTGACCACATGTGAATTTCACTGCTAAAAAACTACCCTAAGATGCCTCTCAACAGGCAACTCACCTCCCCACCCTACATTCTCTTCTTTAATCTCCTCTGAAACATTTATTTGCTGATCTAATAGTGAACTCAAGTGAAAGAAATCCTCATCGAGTAGGTGTTCAAATTTTCACTAATTTTTAAAACTGAGTCAGACTTTCTTGGACTGGCTTGCTTCATATGGAATAGTCCCTCATGATGACCATATTATTTAAGTAGAGAGTTGTTTCCCATCCACTGCTTGGGTCTTTGTTTTAGCTAACATGATAATGTTCATGTTTAATTGATGACTCATTTAAATATTAAAAAAAAGCACTTGAGTTAGGAGGAGAAGCCTGAATTTATTAGTAAAACAGATGGACATGGAAGCCTAAGCAATATAAGCAGTTAGAAATAAGGGAAAGTCAAAATCCCTAAACCACTAGAGTAGTTAAACTCCTAATACCTCCAGGCTTTTAGATAAAGGGTTTAGAACAAATAAGCCTTCCCAAAGGATTACCCAACTGAATGCTGATGAATGCTTCCTGGAGGCAGGTAAACTACAATGGTGCTAATTGGTACCACTTAGGCTCTTCACCTTAACCATCATCCCAAAAGTTTCTTTGAGAATGATAGTTATGGTTGACCCAGGGCCTGAGGGCCTCTGTGACCCAGCTCTTCCTGAAGCTTCTGATACTGCAGAGGCCTTGCTGGAAGAGCAGGAAGCCTGCGAAAATGCCAAGGTTGCATGCCTGGTTTGGCAGCTGTGCCTTTAATAGAAAACAGCTTCGGGTGAAGCCAAGCAGTCCCCAGTTTGGAGTGACGTGGCAGATGCTAGTGAAGGTTGTACCCTTCTGTCCTAGACTGTGACTGCATGGAATGTATGCATGAGAAAAAGTATTTCCAGGTTGCCTACATTAGTAAAACCGAGTTTAGAAGTGAAGGATAAACTCCTGAGGGATAATGGATGGCATTACTGGTTTCAAGGCAGTAATGTTGGCAATCAATAGTTGGATGTAGACCTGCGTATGTCCTGACAATGGTTATTGCCTTATCTTCCCCAGAATCCCACAGAATTCCTCTTGGTATTCTATGGCTTTCCACATCTTTTTCATCCTGGCGTGTCTCTTGACATAACATGATTCCTTCTCCACCTGTAAAACATCTTCACTCTACTCCTCTCCGGTATCAACTCTCAAATTATTGCCCACAAATCCTTACCTGGGGGATCTGCTTCTGAGAAAATCAACTAAAACAACTGAGAAGTTTGATCTATTTATATTGATTGCATTTACTAAAAGGTTTGATTTCTTCTTTTTGTATTATAAATATAGCTTACTTAGAAGTTTTTGTTTATCTCTTTATTTATTCTTTCTTCTTTTCTTGCCTTATTTGAAGTGTTTCAAACGTTTTCTTCTTACTTTATCATTTCCTTTTTTCTTTCCACGGTCTGGGGAATAATCTTCTCTATGTCTATTCTTCTGTTTTCTACTCTGATATTTTTTCTGAGACTGGCAATAAGTAAACCCTTGAAGTCATTTTCTCTGGAGTCTATGTAAATGAATTGTTGGCAGGCAGTAATAAACAGCACGTTTCATAGAAGATAAATTTTATCCAATCACATATTAGTTAGATCATCATTTTATATGAAACATGAAAATATAAAACAGAATGCAAAATTTATTAAATTGTATTGTGTAACAACGTAGGACTTCATAGACATTGTGTTGTTCTGAAAGCAGCTTTAGCTAAGTCTCAGACCCTTTCAGGTTTTTCAAATGAAAGTACTTGAGATGTTTTAAGTTGAGATATATATATATATATATATATGTAT